>CABHPQ010170586.1:0-40071 GCA_902168405.1 Peromyscus aztecus | reverse complement strand
ACACACACACACACACACACACACACACACACACACACACACACCAGAATCACTAGTCTGAGATAAGCTGAAGGGGTTCCTTTGGGTACCAGCAGATGATGCAGGAAGGCTGAGAACCAGGCTGGGACTGATCTTTCTTGTCACAAGAAACTGACAGCTAATAGCTGAAACATGCAGCAGCACCACCTTCATGCCACTTTATATGGCCTCACATAGACGTATGTCATGTATGCATACACTTTAAAATACATTGTCCTTTGGGAAAACTCAGTGGAGCTTATTCAATGATGCTCATATTGCTCAGGGATCCCCAAACCATGCACCAGCTACTTTTAAAGTTGGGTAACTGAACTGCACAGAAAACAAACACATATAACCCTCAAGTGTCCTGAACTCCAAAATGTTAGCAACATGCCCAGGATGTTCTAGTGGGTCTAAATCTTCCTACTGCTGAGACCCTTTAATACAGATCCTCATGTTGTGGTGAACCCCAGCCATAAAGCTACTTTATTACCACTTCATAACTGTAATTTTGCTACTGTTAGAAATCATAAAGTAACTATCTGTGTTTTCCAGTGGTCTCAGGTGACCCCTGAAAAAGGGTCATTTGACTCCCCTGAAAGTCAAAACTCACAGGTTGAGAATCACTGTTCTGGAGTCTAATGCTCAACTAATAAGGCTCCTATAGGACAGTCACACTTCTCTGCACACAAAACACTAAACAGGCTGGTCCTGCTGACCCTGGATACACATAGTAGAACCTGTGCACACATGTGTGCACACTCACAATTCGTGCCATGAAACTTCTAGGTATATACAGATCTAACTACTTTTAAGCTATACCTTCCCAAACCACATCCATGTGGGAGTGATTTTCCATTTTATAAATACACACACACACACACACACACACACACACACACACACACACACACACCACTTTGGCAGAAGGACAGAATGGCATTCAGAATAGTGACCAGAATCTAGACCAACTGCAAAAGCCTGGAACAGCCTGGACCTTCCTTGTTTATGCCCAAATCACTACAGAAAGCCACGTAGCTGGTGTAAGTCTCGGTCAGTAGAATATCAGCTGCCACAACACAGAACATCCACTTTCCATTAATGCCTTTGTAACAATCACACAAAGGAAAGGAGGTGAGGATTACAACCCTCCACCCTAGCTTGCTTCCTGTTTTCCTTTATCTATACACACACACACACACACACACACACACACACACACACACACCACAGACCCCTAAATAGTTTTATTTAAAAATTTCATTGACCTAGTTTTTGTGTGTGGGTGTTCTGCCTGCGTGTATGTCTGTGCACCACTTGCATGCTGTGCCCACAGAAGTCACAAGAGGATGTCAGATCCCATGGGGCTAGACACAGAAAATTGTGAGCTGCCATGTGGGTGCTGGGAATTGAACCTGGCTCCTCTGGAAGAGCAGTCAAGACTTTTACCTGCTGAGCCATCTCTCCAGCCCTACAGAGTTTTCTAGGCTGTCTCTGGTGCTAGGCTACCTGTGCTACACCTGAGCAAAGTCAGTGACACTTTTGTCCAAATCAATTTGACCTTGGTCCCTCCTAATAGACCTGGGATTTCTCACAGATGTGCAAACAATGGGTAAGCTCCCCCGGCTTATCATGCATTGGGGCCATGCCTCTGCTTCATGATTAGTGACTCCAAATCCCTCACCACATCACAAAGAAAACTACCATTTAAAAAGCCATCAATTGCAGAGAACTCAATGATAACTTATTTTCTACATTCTGTCAAGACTTGGGATAATATAGACAGTGATGTTGCTCTCCTGTGCTCCATGTTTCTCTTTATTATGCAAGAGCCACAAGCTGACGAAAAGGAGTGCACAAGGCTAGAACCCGGAGCATCTAGCCAAGCATGCCAAACTCCTGTGGCGACCCATTCTCTGGGTGAAATTATGACTTGACATCAGCCATTTCTAAATCTATGTTGGGCATTTCCTAATTGCATATTTTCTCCAGCATGAGAAATTGCAAGCTTGTAAATAATCTCCTTTAGTATTGTTGCTTGATATACAGCTCAAGCATCAAAAGGGCGGGTTAGAGCAGTGGGCACCATGCTTTAGGACTGGGATAATTTCAGGATTTTCTATGTCTTCAGTAGTTGTCCCTAGCCATGCATTATGTAAAGCTTGAAGATTTTAAACCCATCCAGCATATTGTAAATACCCATGGTCATTTTATTATCTTTGTCCAAAAGAAAGCATCAGAATTATCATCATCAGTCCCAAGCCATCAAACAAACAACATCTATTATACTGACATTCTCCTTGGTGAAGAGAGACTCAAAATAAACAGATACAGATAAAAGAATTAAAACTCATCAGTAATGTGAACTGATTCTTCAATGTAATAATTTCTCTTACTATTAGAGGGAATATATAATTTAACCCCCACATTCCAAAGCAATCCAAAGATTAAATCTATTATTGAGTTAGCCTACTTCACAAACCAGACTTTTCAAGTCTCACCATTTCTAAGTCCAGGTAAACAACTGAATTTGACTCTCTGTATGATGTGAAGGCTGGGAGGGAGATAAGAGAAATAGAAGGGAAAATCCACAAGGAATTATAATGGGGAAAGAGCTATTAACATTAATCAAATTATTTTAAGCAAGCATTGGTAAAAGTTAATCAGCTTTATTATGCTGTTAGGAACACTCCTCTTTGAAAGGCTCCCAAGTCATGACATTAGGATCCTAATACAATATTTGGCCAAGAAACAAATGAGATGTAGCTAGTCTTACCATATCAATGCTATTTATTGATTACAAACTGCCAAATTTACCAAAGGCCCAGAAAACATAGCTGTGGTTGCAAAACAGGATGTGAAAGTAAATTGCATGAAAAGTGAGTAGCTCTGGAAGCTCACAGAAGGCACAACATGGGGGTCATGAGCAGGCAAGAAAAGGATTTCATGAGGGATAGAAACACTGTCTTAAGCAATAGAATTTAAACGGATGGATGTATTAGTTTATGTTGTGTTGCTACAACAAAATATCCAAGACTGGGTACTTTATATAGAATGGTTTATTTGACTCTTAACTGTAGAGGTCCAAGGCTATCACAATGACATTGATTGTCTAGTGAAGCTTTCATAGTAAACAGTTTCACATGGTTAAAATACAGTCAAGAGAGAGACCATAGGCCATGAGAGGCAACAAAAGTCAAGTTCACTTTGTAACGATCATCTCTTCAGGCCACCAATCCAATCCTGTGAGACCTAACCAACTTACTTCATGTGACTAGCATTTATCCCTTCAAGGGAGCAGACACAACCCAGAAATGATTCCTTCTCTTTCTGATACCATTATACTGGAGAGCAAGCTCAATGTAAATTTTTGGTGGGGACAAAGTACACACACAACATAGAAAGAAACAGTTGAAGTGTATAGCTAGTGAGGACAATAGTAATGAAGGAGCACTGAAGGACAGCCATGGCAGAGAGAGAGCAGAGTGACTGAGCCGAGTCCCTGTCCTCCACTGCAGACATACTAGCTGCAAACTCAAGTGTAAGCATATTACTTAGAGTTGAACAGATCATCTCTGACGAAATGGGGAAGAGGTGATTTTTACCCTAAGTTCTTAGGAATCTGGTTTATTTGCTCTCTCTATATATATCTAGAATAAAGAAGAGGAGAGGCAAGGAGAAGTAACTTGGCCTACATGAAATTTTTAAAAAAAAAAATGTCATTTTAAAAAAGAAACGAGGTGTTGATAACTATTAGGCATTGGTTGAGAAGTCAAGGTTTTAATTCTTCCCAAGTCAAGGCTAGTGTGTGGCCACAGAATAACAAATGGAAGTCTTGAAGGATGCACAAGGCCTACCTTCCAGCCATAGCCTTGATCCTACTGGTGTGGCCATCAGGTGGTCATAGAACCCCTCCAGGCCTCAGTTTTCCATGTGTGTAAAACGAGAAGACCAAATCATATGTAGCCACAGCCTAGGTTTGCTTATCAAGTATCCTTCCTGCAGCTTCTGCAGGCCTCTTCCCAGACAGCTCAGCTCCTTCATTCTTTGAGGCATGGATGATAATCAGAAAAGCCACTTGAAGAATTCAGCAGGTAAGAGACTCACTTCAGTGTCTAGAAAGTCCTCCATAAGAACAAAGCAAGACTGAAAACCCAGCAGATAACCCATCGAGTCCTGCAGCTATATGACTGGCATCTGGGGCTCTTGGTGGCATCATCTGGGCTCCAACAGCTTTAGGCCTTACTGCCTGCAGAACAAGTAGCCTCTCTAGGTCCAGTTTCACTCAGTGTCTGCAGCGTCCCTTAGGGCAATGTCCCACAGTTCTGGCATCTAGGCTTCACCTTTACAACTTCAGTCAAAAGATCTCTCAGGGTTTCTTTGCAAGGAATCCATCCTTGCCTCACCTCAGCAGCTTTCTGGATTCTTGGCTAAAGCTCCCATGACCTTTTAACTCTTTCATTTCGCATGCCTGCTAAACCATCACTATGTGGAACACGCTTCCAAGTTCTACCAACAGCTTGAGATATAGTCTGTGTGATGGCTATTTTTGATTGTCAACTTGACTATATCTGGAATGAGCTACAATCCAGAAATGCAGGGCACACCTGCGAAAGATTTTCTACTCGATTTGAAGTGGGTGAATCCACTTCTAGTCCAGACCTTTGAGGTAGGAAGATGCACACCTTTGATTCAGAGCTTAAGGCAGGAAGACACAGGCCTTTAATCCAAATCTTGAGGCAAGAAGACATACCTTTAATATGAGCCATACCTTCTTCTGGAAGTCTGTATAAAGATGTGAAAGAAGGAAGCTTTTGTTCTTTTCCTGCTTGCTTTTGCCTTGCTAGCATATCCATCCCTTCACTGGCATTGGAGTCTACTTCTTCGGGATTCCAGCATATACTAAAGACCAGCTGAGACACTCAGTCTGAGACTGAGCAACTGTTAGATTCTTGGACTTTCTAATCACAACTACCTATTGTGGATTAGCTGGACTGCAACCTAAAAGTCATTCCAATAAATTCCCTTCATATTTATATATATAAAGATTGGTATATATATATATATATATATATACCCAATCTGTGGGGACATTTTCTTCATTAATAGTGGATGGGGGGGGCCCAGTCCACTATGGGTGGTGCCAGTGCTGGGCAGGGAGTCCACAGTTGTATAAGAAAGCAAGCTGAGTAAGCCAAGAGGGTAAGGCAGTAAGCTGTGTTCCCTCACATGGTGCCTGCCTCTGTTCCTGCTTGAGTTCCTGCCTGATTTTGCTCAATGATGGACTAAGATCAGGAGCCAAAGAACCTCTTTCTTCCCCAAGCAGCTTTTGGTCATGGTGTTTATCACAGACTAGAACAAGTCCTAACGGAATTTAGTGACAGTTAGTGAGTCCAAAGACTAAAGATGAGCTGAGGGAAATGTAATTATCAGCAGCTGGATATATATATATATATCCCATAAGTTCTGTGGCTCTAGAGGACCCTGACTAATATAGTCTGCCTCCCTTCTACCACAGATACAGTGGTCCGTGTGCATCTTGAAGCCAAGCTGTAGAACCCCTTCCCTGTGGAGTTGTTCTTGAGACAGAAACTGTCAATGGCAGCCTTGCTTTAGCTTTTCACTTTAAGTGAGTTTGCATCTCACAGTCCTCCAGCAGGTGAGGTCTTGCCCTTCAGGTACCTTTCCTGTCACCTCATTGCAGAGCACAGATTTCTCCTTGATGGCACTCATCTCCGAACCATTACAGAAGCTTTGTCTATGCCCTCTTGTAAGTTTGTAACTTAAAACCCACTCTGCTTTCCTTACCAAACTGTCCCCCTTGCGGTTCTGTCTCACCTTAGAGCAGTCAACAGTGCCCATCATACAGCCTGGATGCAGTCAATCTGGCTATTTTTCATGTTTTCATATCTTCTTGCTTTGAACTCTCGCTATAAACTTCAGAAAATGCAGTGAGCATTAACAATGACACAACCTAACTGTTACATGGTCTTGAAATTTCCTCTGCCAAATAGCTTAACCCATTCCTTTGAGTTTGGCCTCACTCAGTGTCTTGGAACACAAAGCGGAGTCAACCAGACTCTTTGGCAGAATGTAACATGAGTGACCTCTACCCAATTCCCAGTAGAGTTCTTTTCCCATTCCAAACCCTGTGAGCACATATTCTCCTCTCTGTCTCTCTATCAGTGTCCTGGTCTGCCACACCTACCCACTAGAAGAGCCTGTTAAGCTCTAATCACACCATTCTAGGCCTTCTGCATCCCACAGTGACAAACTGGCCCTGTTCATCTTGCAAAGCAACTCCAAAGTTGTAGCTGTAAGTTTTTTTGTGTCCTACCTGGCACTCGGTAAATTTCTCTCACCCACCAGTCCCGCAGCTGCTCGGACCCAAGTAAACACACAGAGGCTTATATTATTTTTAAACTATGGCCATGGCAGACTTCCTGCTAGCTAGCTCTTATATCTTAAATTAACCCATTTCTACCAATCTATGTTTTGCCACGTTTTCTGTGGCTTTACCTGTGTCCCATTACATGTTGCTCCTTAGACGGCTGGCATCTCTCTCTGCCTTTTCCCTGTCTCTCTCATTAGAATGTCTGCCTAATCTTATGGCCAAACAGCTTTGTTTATCAACCAATCGGAGCAACACATATTCATAACATAAAGAACAACATCCCCATCACAAAGGTCTATGTTGATCCCCACTCCTTTTGCCCAAATCTGCACAGGCTACTTTTCTTTCCCAGTACGGGAAGGCTGGAAGTGCTCTCACAGGCAAAGTGTGCCTCACAGGTGTTTCCTAACCCAATCATGTGGACAGTTGAAATCAGCGATCACAAAAGGGCTCACAAGAGGCACTAGTGATCGCTGAAAGAGGAGATTCAGATTTCTCCCCTTTCAGATTTGTAGCAACTAAGACAACAGGCATAAAAGAAGGCAACCATTAAAGTTAAATTTCCTCTGCAAAACACTTTCTTCCTTTCTTAGGATCAAGTCTATACTGGTTAGGTGGTTTGTTTGTTTGTTTGTTTGTTTGTTTTGTCAAGCCATAATCATGTGGGAAGAGGGAATCTGAACTGAGAAAATGCCTCCATCAGATTGGCCTATAGGCATGTCTGCAGGGACATTTTCTTCATTAATAATGGATGGGGGGGGCAGTCCACTATGGGCGGTGCCAATGCTAGGCAGGGGGTCCATGGTTGTATAAGAAAGCAGGCTGAGTAAGCCAAGAGGACAAGGCAGTGAGCTGTGTTCCCTCACATGGTGCCTGCCTCTGTTCCTGCTTGAGTTCCTGCCCGATTTTGCTCATTGATGGACTAAAATCAGGATGTATAAGCCAAAGAACCTCTTTCTTTCCCAAGCAGCTTTTGGTCATGGTGTTTATCACAGAAGAGAACACAGACTAGAAGATTCTAATCAGAAGTGAGTTAGTGAATTCAAAGACTAAAGAAGAGCTGGAGAAAATATAATTATCGGCAACTGGATAGCTATTGCTTGGTCTATTAAAACAAAAACAAAAACAGAATCACCCTTCAGTGTCTACAGGGGATCAAGTCCAAATCCCTCAATGGAAACTCAGGTCTTCAGATGCTCAAGTCCTTCATACAATAAAACTGTGGCATTTGCATGGATATCTACACAGCCTTCTGTTGTTTCATGACTGCTTATGATTCTATACACTATCATACATTGTTATTGTTTAGGGAATAACAAGAAAAATGTTGTGCATATTCTATATGCACATGCGTACATGCTATTTCCCCCAAATATGTCTGACTGTGTCTACCAGCACTGCGCGAAGAGCTCAGTTAGTATTTCTTAAATCTGTGGGGTGCCTTCTGAGCCCTGTGCTGCCTGGAGTACATTCCTTGGTTTCTCCAGGGACTCTGTGATGTCCCTGTTGTCCCCATCGTCACTCTCCAGGTGAGAGTTTAGTAACCAGTTCAAGGCTCGCATGGGACAAAGCTAAGATCTGAGCCCTGCCCAGCAAGCGCTCCTGGCTCAGGAGCAGAGCTACTTCAATACACTCTTTCTGGCAGACGGCAGTGCACTGAGCACTTCAGCTCTAACGGCACAGTGTGCACGTGGGAAGATGATTACTATTGTATAACTATCAGCTTGAAAGATGTCACCCAACTGATAAAGAGCAAAGCCAAGACTGAAACTCCAAATGACTGGGTGCTTTTATGTGTCTGCTCTCAGAGAGGAGGCCAGCGAAGTCTTCACACCCTTGTGCATGAGGAACATTTGGTTCGGATTTTCACTGGTGTCATATTTTGGAAGCTGCCAGCAGCCACAGCATCCTGCCAAGTTAGCCCCAAATGCTCCAGTTTTTGCACAGCGTATTGGAGCTGGGTGGGGGAAGGGAGGGAAGACTCCTAAAACAAACAGACCAACTGAATGCAAGGAGACTTCAGACAGCATCCCCAAAAGAAACAGAATGTGAGGAGAAGGTGCCTGGCCCACAGGTTCCTTTTGGAGTGTATGTTTGTGGTGATCTTATTCAACTCACCCCAGGAAAGGCACCCACTGTGTCTCAGGGATTCCTACTAGAGACCAGGAAAAAAGCCCCAAGGGATTATGGAAATAACACTTCACAGGTTGCCCACTGGATTTTTGTTTTCTTTTGTTTATTATCACTGCTTTACCCCTGCCACCAACAGGCTTCGGACCTGCCGAGCAAGCAGCAATCATTCCATTCCTCTCTCAAGTACATTGTGGGGGGTTGGGATCCTGGGTCCCACTTCCATTCTTAAGTAAAGCCCTATTCTAATTTTTATTATCATCTTGCTCTACTAGACTTCATATTAAGGAGCAAAAAGAAACATACTCCTTCTCTAGTCTAGTTGTTAAACAGCTTAGGAAGATCCGGACTGAAGATAAATGACCCTAAAATAATCCAGAAACATCTACTCTGCCAGAGACTGTGACTATTACAGGATGCCTGGAACTTCCTTGTGCAGCCTGTGTGACTAGGAAGAAACCACCTTGACACTGTGGTCCTAGGAGGAGACACTCTCCACTCTGGTCATTTAGGGCAACAGAGTTTTCTCTCAAATTCCTTCCTTTAAATTCTTGGGTAATTAGATTTTTCTCTGGCACCAGGAGAAGTTGAAAGGAGCTCAGGAAACACAACTAATAGCTTCAGGTTCTTGGGGGGTAGAGGTGAGGGTCAGTAGGAACTTCTCACTGTGTTCTGCTAACCTATGCATACAGTAACAGAGCAAACACCACCAGGCCATGCATCTCGTCTTCATTGTTTTTAAAGACAGCTTCTCTTAGGACAGAGAAGGGCCAGCAGAGGTCTTTTATCTGCTTCCAGACTTGGGTGAGAGGACCAGTGGTTGAACAACCATGCCTCACTCTGTTTCCTCTGTGCAGTTGAGAGACTGATCTCCTAGCCACCAACCTTCTTCACAAGCTTCTCGCCACCTTCCTTTCCCAGGAAAACTAGCCACACAGCTTCCTCAGATGGGTACATGTTGAAAGAGGAGAGGAAGTGCAGGCAGGGAGACCAGGACCACCTTGGGAAAGATGATGCTAGTCTTGTTGTTACCTTGATTGGTCCCTCTCCAAATTCTAACTTCACCATCACTGAACGGGTCAGAACAAATTGAATCTGTCACATGGCAAGGGGAGTCCCCCAGGCTAGCATGGCACTACCAAAATCTTCATCAAGTCAGTTACTGGTACTATTAGAAACACAACAAGTGAGAGTTAACTGGTGAGGCAAAAGAGAAAGGGAACCATCTGGATTTGGTACAGATATCAAATGATACCCAAGCTACAGACCTAATCTTTGTGATATTTACTTCGTCACTTATTTTTTTTTTTTTGAGACATGGTCTCATACCACCTGATCTGGCCCCAAACTCACTATGTAGGTGGGGTTGACCTGAACTTCCAGTCTTCCTTGTGCTACCTACAAAGGGTTGGGATTTTAGGGACCAACTGCCATGTCAGAGCAAACCCAAATTCCCCACAGCAAATTGTTCATGCTCAACCCAATTTTTAGATCACTTAGCTCAATCAACTTCCATGTGGTAGAAACACACTCTGATTTCTACAGGTCTCCGTCAACATTATCCCCACATCTTGGGCAAATGCCCTATAGCATTTTGGCATCTAAGATTGGGTCAAGCTACAGAGGGAGAACTTAGTGGTAGAAGTGTTTGCCCCAAAGGGTCAAGATCATCTAGAGCGGATTATTGTTTTATGTGGTAGTATGTGTTGGAGAGGCAAAATGACATCTTGGCTGAGGAGGAAAGGGGTTGAAGGGGTGAGGAGATGACGTGTGGCTGGAATCTTCCTTTTCAGCTATATGAACTTTACATATGCAGGAGCACCACACATATTTCTGAAACAAATGGCTTCATCTCTCTCAACCCAGACTCCTTTGCAAAACAGAGATAACGACTGTTGGATCCACCATGGGTCTGCATCATCATGCAAAGCTTAGAAGTCAACACGAGGGAAGTCTTTGCTCTGCATTCCCAAACATGTTGTACAGGGAAGCGTCTTAGAAGACAAACTTATTTGTCCCCTGGGAACACAGAACAGTTTAGATTACTGTTACTGTCTGTCCACTTTCACAAAGATCTTACCCCCCTCTGGAGTAAAAGTCTGGCAATCTTGTTTCCTACAACATAAGCAAGAGATTTCCAAGATTGGGGCTCCTCGGCAGTGATACAAATCTTCTACATGCTCAGCACGCACCTGGACCCTGCACATCACCCTCAAGGAACAGGAAATGAGGATGTGACAAGAATGTGACCACGCTGACCTGGCTTGCTGGTCTGAGTATCAGAGAGCGTAATCGATCTCCCAGGGTATCTTATCATCTTCTGCCTCCGTGAAACAGGAAGGCTAATGAACAGGCACTTCAGGTTAATCCTTAGTACTTCTCACTTTCTGACAGCATTCCACCTGTCAGGGTTATTTTGAGGACTAAGTGAGTGAGAGGAAGCAGTGAAAGAGTTCTGCACTGTCTGGCCCAAAGTAAGTGTTCAATTAAAGTTGGCTTCTCTTATAGTCCTATGCAATGATCCTTGAATCTGCATATCTTCGAAGAGCATACGTTTCTATATGTATCCACTCTGATTCCTCAATAAGAAATGGAATAGAAAGCATGATTATGAGATCTTAATGATGTGATGACAAAAGTCAGGAGTGATACTGACTCAAGACAAACTCTAATACTGAGACACATCCCATACTTCAGCAGACACTCAACTGAAGGTCAAACACCAGAAAGAAATGGCTTTCTATTCTAGTTCCCCATCCACAAACAATACCACTTTGGGAAGATGATATAGGGTTTCGTCTTCTAAAATGTGGAAATTGAAAGTATCTATTTGGACATTGTAAGGGTTAGACAGTGACTTGTAAAGTGTCTGACATAAGGCCCCACACCTTTGACAAACATTTACTTAAAGTCACGGAAAGGACTTGGGAGACAGAGGCATGAGGAGCAAGAATTCAAAGGCCAACCTCTGCTACATAGCAAGTTTGAAGCCAGCTCCAGCTACCTGAGATTTAAAGTAAATAATAAATAAATAAATAGCGGCTGGAGCAATGACTGACCAGTTAAGAGAACTTCCTCCTCTTGCAGAGAACCTGAGTTCAGTTCCTAGCGCCCACATGGTGTCTCACAACTGTCTTTAACTCCAGTTCCAGTGGATCTGACACTCAAATCTGAACTTCCTGGGCATCAGGCACATACATGGTGCATAGACATACATTCAAGCGAAACATCCATATGTATAAAATAAAAATAAATAATTCTTAAAAAAATAAAAGTTGAGGATTACTTCATTCAAAAGTAATAACACCAAGAAAAGAATTGTGATGTTATTTGTATATTCCAAGGTATTTTCCTATTATCTCTGTGATATTCCCAATAAATTAAAGTAAGCAAGACAAATACAAGCCTAACTTAGAGAGAAATTCAAGCTCTAGTCATTGGCTGACACTGTTTCTCAAAGCTTCATTCCATGTAGCCGATCACCAGAGGTTTTGAGAAGATCTCTCTTGGTGTTTCTGTACCTGCTCAAAAGTGACCAGGAGCTGGAGGAGCATGCATTTAGTTTCTTTCACCAGCCCCACCGGCATGCAGCTTTCAACCCAGTGCAAAGTTCTGGTGTGTGCACATTCAGGTTTTGCCAGGAGTAGATGCCATTCTAGTTTTAAAAAGGAGGTAGGAAGAAACACTTTGGAAGGGGTTTAAATCAAGCTCTAGTGTCTTCTTAGACATCAAATAACTCTTCAAAAACAACATTTGATGAGTTAAGTCTAAAAGAATAAAAAACATATGGACTAAATTTCCCTTGACATACACAAGGGTCTGAAAAATAAGGAGAAATGCATTGATTTTATTGAAACCAAAACAATTACAAAGCCATTACATATCTTGATGTACCCAACCTCGGCATGTTCTCTTCTGCCAGCTAGGGCCTGTCTCATTGGGCCTCCCCAATAATAGGCTGCCAGATAGTTCCTTCCTTGAAAAAAAAAAACTGGCTTCCAAACTACCCCACAGTCCTTGGATCCCATCTTGTGTACAATTGATGAAACACCTTCAGCCCAAGCTGTGTAAACTCCAATGACCCTGAATTTTAAGAAGCGGCCCTTGCTCCAGAGACTCAGTAGCCCCCTCATACTGAATGTCTAATATCTACAATCTGTCATAAACTGGTTTTGTATGTAACTCTTAAAATAAACTTCCACCCTGTAGTTCTAAATCTAGTAAAATATCAAGCTACTTTCCAGACTTACAAAATTCTCAAAACCTGAGGCAGGAGTATGGGTTGGCAATGGACAAAGCCAGGCCGCAATCTATCATGCAACTGTGCACACCCCTGCAGCGGATCCCAGCAAGCTGGCAGTGAGCATGTGATATTAACTGAAGCCCTTAATTTAAGGAAACGGAATCAACCAACTAGTAATTAACAAATTATTCTTAAACAGACCTCGCTTAAAAATTAAGTTGAACTACCATTTTTCTATAACCCTTCAGGAAAACGCTGACTGCTACTTCAAGTAAACACAACTTAAGCAGATGGTGAGCTCTCACAGAGCACCAAACCTATACTTAAATAAATCAATGTTGTCGGACTGCAGCACTACAGGGCTACTCAGCAGAATTCATGGGCACCTTTGCAAGATTTGGCAATGATTTACTGTCACGTGGAGAGGACAGCTAAGTGCAGCAGGTCTCCTGGTCAGAATGTTCTGCACCCCTGAGACAGGTAAAGCATGCTAGAAGGAAGTAGCTTCCAAATGATAACCCAAGAGTACATAGGACAAGTTGATCCCAGCCCCGTACAGTCCAGTGCTCCTGGGTCTGTTCACTTGCTCCTTTGAGAAGTTTCTACTCAGGATAAGCCAGGTCATAGGCATTTTGCAAGGTCCTAGGCAATCAAAGCTGACACCCTCCTCCCGAAACTACTCTAAGATCACCCGGATGTGGACAAGGAAGTCAAAGTAACTTGCTAAATTCTGTTACTGAGATGCCTTAGAATATGAAGACTCTCAAGAACTGGAGAGCTAATGCCACTGCTGCTTGAGGACTTGGGGACCCTTTTGCCTTTGGCAGTGCCATCTTAAGAGATATATGGTATAGCATGGAATATGGAGCCTAAAGTAGTAGGTTCAAATCTAGGCTCCATCTTTCACGGACTTCGTGACCTCCGGAAATCTGGGTACCCTTTCTGAGTTGGCTTCCTCCTTTTCACAACAGGACCTCAATAGATAGATTATTTAAACATCTGGATGTGGTACATGCTAGAACCCCAACTAGGTATTACGTGTTTAACACGGATGAACCTGGAGAATTTCTAGATAGTAGAGCAGCTTTTGCAAAGGCTGAGGTCATTGACAATGATCATGAACGATTCATTATGGTAGTTTCCCAAGGTAGACAGAGAACAGCATCAGGTGACACTTGGGGTCATCTTATAAAAAAAACTTCTACATCTGTCCAAGGAGAATTTTATCCCCTGGGCAGCTGAAGTCCAACAGAGCTTTGAGATGGTCAACCTTTGTGTTGGGTTTCTACTCACTCTGCCCTCAGTGTGAAGCATGGGTTCAGAAGGGTGGCGTAAAGTCCACGGGGATTCAGAAAGAAACATCAAATGAAGGGTCTGCTTTTATATTTGAGCTTAAAAAAAAACTGACAGATAATTAGGGCTGTTTGCGGTCAAGGCTAAGAAGTAAATATTTCTGTATTTGATTGTTCACTGAGGAAACTGTGGGGGTAGCAAAGGTTGACTAGTCCTAGTCCTTGCCCAACTCACCAAGTCTTGGGGGTGGTTCTGTTTGCCTCTCTTCCCACCCCACAAACTTTGAAACTAGATTTCATAGCTCACTGTTGGGAGTCCATTTTTAAGTGCTCAGTTTTATTGTTGTAATGGTGTTCACAAATCACAGAATGCTGGGAGTCAAAGGGAATTTACAGCAATCACTAAATCCAGTTGTTCCCCACTTGGGGGTCTCTGGATTCCAAGGAGGTCTGTGAAAGTAATAACCAAGATCGATTTTATTTTTACTATTTCCAAAAGCTTAACGTGTATTTAAATAGTTCCTCATTTGCACAACAAAGCTTCACTTGCCAATGAAATGCCAAGTTTTTAAACTGCTGGCTGCCTTTATTTAGATTCAGTATGATAACAATACCATCTCATGTTTTCCACAACTTCTTATTGAGAATTACAAGTGCCAGTAATATGAAAAGAAAAAGTTAAAGCATGTCAAGTAGGGGGGAAGTCAACTATAAGGCCAGGAAAAACAAAGGTCTTTGCTGATGTGAAGCTAGGATGGGTGATCTCCTCCCTGCCCCCCTCAGGATACTCACGTAGAAAGTCATTTTCTGGCTGGCAGAGTATACACCTTACTCATATCCCAGTCTTGGGGCATCCTTAGGGTAAACAGTAGACTCTGAGGCATAAATGTTTAGTTGAAATGATAATACATATGTATATTTCGAGGTTCTCTATATGTTAAAGGAAACTGAATTTTAGCTCTCATGAGCTGAAAGAGCTTAACAGTATCTCCTCTCAGATGAAGCCCTATCAGAAAACACAGTGTGTCTCTGACAGTGGGGCCTTTGGGCAAGCTCCATGAGCTTTGTCTCTCATGACTCCAGTAAGCACTTAAGCTGCTGCATAAATGATGCATCCCATTGCATCCTGACCACAAATGCTCCTGAATCACTGGAAAAATCTCACATGGGGGTGGATGATTGGTGCTTTGTAAATTTACTCGGACTTAAAAGTTATCAGATTTGAATTACATACATACCTCTATTCCCTTTTCTGTTTTGGAGCAGATTTGGGGGTATAATTAATAAGAATCATACAATATAATATTGTGGAAAGATAAAGTCTTGTGAGCACAGTAAATAACTCCATTTTCAACAATATATTGGGGAAGTAAAAATCAACTGTTTACCCAGTTCCCATAATATTGGGAGTGCATTCTGAAACCTCACAAGTAAATGTTATGGAAGGCTGGGCTGGTCCCATGTATCAGAACAATGGCTGGTCCACATGGAATCTTCAAGAATTACACTCCCAATCCACTTAGGAACCTAATCCTAAAAGTCAACATTGTATTATCTTTATTAAAAAAAAATATGCGATAAGAATTCTACCTGATTGGTGGATGGCAACTGAATCTAAGCATGGACAAATCATTTTAAAATGAACTAACGTGTTTTAAATGTTGCTGCCCCTGCAGAAACCTATCTTCAGATGTTTGGTCACTCTATGGAAGGAATAATATGCTCACAAGTAATAAATTGAGCCCTTTCCCTGCCCGTTCCACAGGGCAAGGTAGGAGAGGGAGAATGCTTCCTTGTTTTCTAGCAAATACCTAAAGAAGCTAAACACAGTCAACAGATTGTTTGTGGCTGGCGCCAACGTCTCAAATATGTTTAAGAAACATCAGAAAACATGGACGATGAAAGGCCATATGCACAAATGTTCACATCAGACACGGGCTGCATCAGACCGCAGCATCCCAAGCTGCAAGGGCAAGAAGCATTGATTTTTACTCGAGAGGGCATATCAGGTTACAGGAATGCACACATTTAATTTTTATGAGACTGAAAGCTCACAGAAACAACAACAGAAAATCCCACTTTGTGACACATTAATGAAACCCAGTGAAAGGCCACTTTAAAATAAAACAAAGGGAAAGGACTTAATGGTGTTATCAAAAGGTCTTTGAAAATAAACCATAGTGCCACGGGCCACTCTGACATGTTGTGTGATACTTTTAGTCTCCAGTCCAGAGAAATGCTAGATCCAGCCTCCATCTGCTATCTTCCTTCTTATATAAACACACATATAAGGTATTACTCACCCCTTTCTGGTTTCTATCAAGAATAGTTTTCATTTTCTAGGTAAATCCCAGAGTCACCAATCTTCCAGCTCTCAGCGACAACCCAAGAGGAACCAGCAACAGAAACATCGCCTCATCCCACAGCATCCTCTTCCAGTCAAGTGTAATTTACAGCCCAGTGTTTGGTTCTTCTGTCACAGAAGAATTATAGGACCCCACCACTTACCCTGAAAATAAATATCTGCTCCTCATTCAGGTAAATGAGATCGTTTCAGACATAAATTGACTCCAGGACTGAAACTGGCCTTTTGCACAAGAAATAAATATTTGAATTATTTCTCTGGATGAGGATGATACTAAGGACACTTAAATTTAAGGGAGTGATTATACATTCCTTTTTCATATGAAGGCCAGCCCAGGAGAAACTAGAAACATCCAGTAATAACTCTGTTAAGTCGATTCTTGCCTATTATCAGTTTGCAAAATCTCCCTGGCAAAAAGGTCAAAGCACACATTTCCACTGACAATCATGCACCAGGAAAAAAGACATCCTTGCAGAATAATGCTGAATTTTTACTGGCCTACACCAGGCTTTTAACTACCCGCTCCATCCTAGTGGGTGCCTATTGTTGAGCTTCCAGACAGAAAGTATCATCCTTCTGTTTGCTGACTGAACAACTGAGGTAGCCTGCAGCTATCTGTGGGTCTAAAGAGACAACTAGTTCTAGGCGGAGGCAGGGTGGGCAGAGAAGAGAAAAGAAGGAAGAAGGGAGGGAAGGGGAGGGGAGGAGAGGGAAGGGGAGGAGAGGAGAGAGAACCTGGGTGGCTTATGTAATAATTCCAACAATTTTTTTTTTTGCATTCAATCCTCTTGGTTTTAGAGGAATTATGGCCTTCAGCACTCTGTCCCTACCCTTATAAGATATGCATGCCCAATCAAGAAAAATAAGACACTCAAACACTAAATTAAATATTAAGTAGCAATATTCAAGAAGCATCACAGAGGCTAAATATGTATTCTTCAACTATGGTCACCTCAGAGCCACATTAATTCTGTTATTTTGTGGGATTATAAAAAGGTTCTTAACAAATTAACCCACAGTCCCAAACTGAAAACTGTACAATAACATAGAGGCCCCCATCAGAACATGGCATTTGTTCAACTGTCTACATCCACAGAGTTTTCCCCGTGAATATCGAAGCGAGCTGTAATAGTCAGGTGTAAGTATTTACCAGTACAACAACTACCCCTGATTATATGGTTCACACTGACGAACAAGAATTCAATGTGGTTTAAAAATCAACTGTCTAGGATATTAGCTCTTTCATTATCGAATGACAATGAAATCAAATATTCAGCATTTTATTATTGTTACAGTGACTTATTATGAACCCAAAGTGTATTCATTTTGCCAGTCCCTCATCTTGGAATTCCAAAACACTTCCAAATACTCACAACAAATTTTCAAATGTCTGCATTTTAAGGAATTCAGTTAACACGAAGATAATAACAAAACAGAAGTTTCCACAAGAAATCAGACCTGAGTGCTAAATTTGATTAAAATCCTATAAAAATGAATAAAATAATGCCCTAATCGTTATAATTAGTAACTATATTTTCAGTTTCTAAGGATAATTAATTAGTGCATACCTTCGAGGCACAATTATCTCCATCGTAAAACAAGGTAGCGGAGATGAGGCTGAGATGGGCCTGACAGGCAGAATGGGAGGTGCCTGGGATCCTTGCTCCGGCACCTCCCCCTCCCACTCCCAGCTGGCAGGGGAAGGTCATGCCTCAAGTGGCATAAGCCAGAAGCTGTCCTTTTTGTCTGTCAACTCCTCCTCCCCACCGGCGCTATTGACCCCCTTCCGTTTTTTCATAGGCGATCCCTCTCAGACTGTGGTTTCTCTGGCAGGCTGCCACAAGAAAGTGGAGTTGAGTGAAGTGAGATAAGTTGAGGTCTGGATCTTTCTAAACTTTTATTGCAGTGGAAGGATAGAAAAATAGAAGGGAGATTAATGGTGCTGTAGCTGTAGCAAGCTGAAATGGGATCATTTTGAAGCTACATAAAGATGTGCACATAAAGATTCACAAATAAAACACTAGACCAGGAATTAAGAACCACAAACCTGCTTTGAATACCCCTTTAATGCTAAAAGCATAGGCTTGGGGCTGGAGAGAGAGTTCAGTTGGGAAGTGGTTGGTTTGCAAGCATGAGGACCCAAGTTCAAGCCCTAGAACCCACACTTTAAATGTCAGGCATGGTGCGGTGCGTTTGTAAAGTCAGTACTGGAAAGGTAGAGAAAGACACATCTCTGGACCTTGGAGGACGGTCATCCTTGCCTACAGTTACAGGCCAGTGAGAGACAATCTCAAAAAATAAGCCAGACTATGCCTGAAGAACATCATGGATGTTAACCTCTGGCCTCCACACAGGGGTTCCCATACACATACACACACACACACACACACACACACACACACACACACAAACACACACACACATACAAAAGGCATAGGGCTATATTTTTGTTTTTAAATTTTGAAGATTAGCTGTGTATAACCTTTCCATAGTTCAAACAGTAAATTTCCATGAGATATTAACACTCTGAAAGAAAAACAGCCCAGAACTATATGGACAGACATGGACAATTTGTACAGGAAACAGTGTTCAATTCCCCCTTTTAATCAAATAAAAGCTAAATTAAAACAATGTTTGACCTAGCGAATTGACATTGTTTTTCCTTTTAATAACAATACCCAAGTCTTGGCTAGAGGTCAGGAGCTAGGATGCACTATGGCAAAGCCTTGACTTCATGAGGCAAGGAGCAAGATCCACTTGTTGGAGCAAGTCCCTTGAGAAAAGTAGGAAGGCAGATGAAGGGTGCTCTACAGGGTCCTCACGACATTACTGATCATCGAGGAAAAAGTAAGCAAAATGGTTTACCTCTCCCCCTACCCTACCACCCCCTACACCCCTCCCATCCTGGGAGGAGAGGTGTGTGTCACCACAGGTGGCTCCTAAACAGGCATCTTGACACAGAGGAGAATATACTAGCATGTAGGCTTGGGGAAGGACCAGTTCTTTCCAGTTTTGAGAGCTTTAGAATATTCCTTCCCCCTTTACTCTTTCAGGGAAAGTGGGTCCCCTGTTGCTTCTTGGCAGGATATGCTTGAGGGGCAGGATCTGAAGGAAAGAGAATGCCCATCAACATTTTACACAGAGCACCCTCATTTAAAAATCCCAGGCAACCACAGCCAAATCACCTCAATGCCTGCTGGCTTGCCGAGGAGGATGGCATGCTAGCAGCAGCCATCAATGACATAAGCAAGAAGGTATTGCTTGTTCAAGGAAATATGCACAGAATCTGCCAAGAGATTCCTATACTCAGTGTTTTTCTGAATGAACTTCTTTTAAGTTCTGTCATGTGAGCTAACGTAATAGTGGGGATCTTGTAATACGGGAGCCTCGTTCCAAATGCATCTACCACGTGGCCCTGGCCATTGGCTGGTTGCAGTACACAGCACTTCGGCTGTGGAAAACACGTGGTGTAATTACAGCACCCAATGCTAAACAAAACAGCTCACTAGATGAAATACAGCTAATGCAATCAGAATCACAATGAATTTAGAATAAATACCATGTGCAGCTATCTGCAGTCACCCCAAATCCTGCAATGGCTGACCATTGCACTTACATCGAAACCTATATGCCTCACAAGGCTCACCAGCCCTCATATGACTAGAAGTTGGCCCAGGTCTCCAGGCGTTTGTCCCTGGATCATTGGTCCTTTTTTCCTTTCCTTTTTAATTCTTTCAAATCTTGCATTTGTGTGCAATCCTGTGTGAGTTTACGTACACCGTGTCTCTGCAGGTGCCCGCAGAGGCAGCAAGGCCATGTGCTCTCAACTGCCGAGCCATCTCTACTGTGGGTTCCATTTCTTTTAAACCACTGCAATATTCCTCATTTGCATAGTGTTAGGAGTCCTCGCACCTGGAATATTCCTCCTCGTTATATTTAGATTGACAGCAGCCTTGCTTCCAGGGATGGGTGGGAAATAAGGCAGTGCTTGGATGTCAACTGAACGGGTAAGTGGGTGAGGTTCCACATTCCCTGCTCTTGCTCCTCCCGTGCAGGAAAAACTGACTGATGTTTATTTCACTATTTGAAAAGCATTTTTTAAAATACTCTGCTCAACAGATAGGTTGTAGATGTCCAAACATGAGTCAGGGACAGAAGTATCAGAATGAATCAGGACTCCTTACTGGTGCCAGCTGAAATTCAAAATGTCCCTATCCCCAGCTTCCCTTGTCTGGCCTAAGCTCACAACTTAGGTACACCTTGGGGCAGACTTCCTTTATTTCATGAATTTCTAGTAGTGTAACAGCAGTAACGCCCTGCACACAACCGCAGCTTGATGCTTATTGTGAACACGCTGGGGCAGACAGTCTGTCTCCTCACTATGTCTGTCTTCTGGTCACTACTTCCATGGTCTCCTCCCCTTGAGTACAGGCTAGACCTATTGTCCTGGTTCTAATGAACAAGACTATGGCTAGTGGAGTAGGATTTTGCTTCTGAGATCTAATGGCAAAAGGAGACTGAGACTTCTACCTCCCCTGTTATCTCTCTTGGAGCCATTGCTCATTCTTAGGGAAGCCAGCTGCCCAGAAGGACCTCCTCAATGAAAAGACACCAGAAGTAAGGAAAAAATGCCACATACCGACTGCCAGTGAGGGTGTGAAACCTTACAACCACCAGACAAGTAAGTTTGGAACTGATTCTCCATGGCCTGCAGCAAGCTGTCCAGCAGCTCATGCCCAGTTCCAGCTAGAGGAGATCTATAGTCCTGGCAGGCATCTGGTTTGGAGCCCTGTGAGACTCTGATCACCCAAGGAAGTCACACTCAGATTCATGACCCACAGAGACTCTGGGATAATCATACGCCATCTGCAGGGCAGGAAGGGGTAATTTGTTACACAGCAACGGCTAACTGAAACAATTGCTTATAACCCCAATTATACACCCGGCAGTTCCTTTTCTTCTCCTTGGGATTACAGTGAAGAAAATTTGCCTGCCTAAAATGTAAGAATAACACTTTTGGTATTATGAGAATAGAAGATATTCACAATTAGTAATAATTATACGGGATTTATTTTCAAATGGAATGGTAGTAATATTGATGCATTCATAGTAGCCACTCATAAAGCCTAACTGGTACTCCACATTCATAACCACCTTTTTTCACAAAGGCTTTGAAGTGTGTAAACAAGCTTACTGATGAGGAGATGGCTTAAGTTCCATGAATGCAAGGACCTTCTCTCTCCTCCTCACCACTGCTTCGCAGGTACTGCCCTCCCTGTGGAGGCTTACAGATGCTCAAGGTATACCTGCTGAGTGGATGTCTTCCACACATCATCTAAAAAGACTGAATCTTTTTCATGAAACTCCCCCAATAGATAAATCTTTATACGTGAATCAGTCAGCAACCTGTTCATGTACTCGTGTAAACATGTACAAACATGTTTTCATGGGAACAGTGTATGTGTTCCCAAACAACAGAGGCGCCTCTGATGTCTCTGATATTTCACACTAGCTTTTTAATGACAGTAAGGAATACATTCCTGAACTGATCCTGTCTTTTATATATGGTTCCATTTTGGCAAGGACAAAGGCCCTGGGCTCTTTCCTAATCTAACAACCCTCTCTTGGTAAGTCAATTCTCTTCCCTGGGGAATTATTTTCAATAATCTTCAGGATGCAAGGGGAAGAGCTTTCTAAGCCTCACAATGCAGGCCATTAGTAGTGGGCTCAGATCTCCTCAACCCTCACAGGAATCCCACCCCCATCTAGGCTCCCTGCCAGGTCTGGTCTTATTGGACCCAATAGAGAGGCAAGTAGTAAGCGGTAGGTGTGTCAAAGGTCACTCTAAAGTACCTAGGAAGTTGGAGAGAGGTGTCCAGAGAAATGCAATTAAGATGCCCACAAGGAAGCAGGAGGGAGGATATTGATAGGACCTTGGCACAATCCTTAAATTCTTGTCTTTGCAAAGTTTCACAGTCAAGTGATCACTCAGCCTTTGTGGGTGATTCAGTTCCTCCTCAGCAATCCCTAGCGTTTGTTCACAGAGGCACGTGAGACATTAAGGAATCCCCAGTGTGCATTTCAGGGAGATAAGAAATAATTAGGTGCAAGAACAGTCATCCACTCATTTGTCAAATACCAGCAGAATAGAGCTGAACAAAGCATGTCTGATCCCTAACATTGCAGAATTCAGATTCTACGAGAAACATGAGCTTTAGGTTGGTTTTTATGGTTTTTTTTTAATTTACTTAAAAACCACACAAAACAATATAAAACTGACAACTGATAAATGCTATAAGGCCAAAAGGTCATGGTAGCAGTAGTCCAAGTTAAGGTAAAAACTGGAAACTGGAAGTTATCTAAGAGAAGTGGAGGTAGATGGGACAGCATATGCAAGGGCCCTATGCTGAGAAAGCCTTGGCTTTCTAGGACCTGACAATCTGGCATTTCGGAGCCTGTTGAGAAAAGGTCCATGTGCTGTCAGGTAAGGTGGGGCTCTGTGATAACTAGGACTCTGATTCCAATTTTAAATTTGGCGGCAGCACAAACCCTTTCCCTAAGCACCACACACAGCATCTCGTATATAACACGCCCCAAACTGAGTTTGCTTGTTTTGTCCACATCTTCCCCATCTCAGCCAATGTCAGCTCCCTTCTTCCGGTCTCAGGCTGGAAACCTTGTTATCTTCCCTGACTCATTCTCACACCAATCCATCAGCAAATCCTGTCCATTCTAAGATGAGCCAGAATCCAACTCCTATTATCTCTCCTACAGATTCCCAGTCCATACCACCACCCTTGTTCCTATATAGTGTGGTCTTCAGTCCCACGAAAGAGGTCCTCAAAAGAAATAGGTGTGACCAGGGGCCATTCAACTAACTGCATCATTTGAAGGTGAATATCTGTTCCTTTGCAAAATATCTGTTCCTTTGCAAAGACTTTCTAGGGGAACTAGATTTGATGATTCTCTTCTAGCAGCCATGGAAGGTTTCCCAGGCTGCTGAGATGAGTGCCTACTACCCACAGCATTTGATAGATGTTCCACAATGTGGCACTTTTTCTCACAGTCTCAGCACATCTTCCTTGCTGTTCCTCAAGCAGAGCAAATACACAGGGGCCTTGGTGAAAGTAGCCTAGAGTGTGCCACAGTCCCTCATCTCTCAGGAGTCATGACTCTGGTTAGTAGATCTCTATGCCCCGGACTACCCCATAGCAAAGTACCACGGAGTCCACATGGTCCTCATGCCCAGCCTTGTCTTTCTTTCCAGCCCTTATACTCTGTGGTACACGATCCACTTATAAATACCTCCTGAAAGATTGTGTCTGTTTGGCTGACTGCTACATGCTTAGAACATCAGGGAGTTCTAGGGAAAGAAAGAAAAGGTTTACCTTCAAAACTGGGCTTTGTTGAGGCCACATATAGCCATCTCCAGAAGTCTTCCAAATAAAAAAGCATAAACCTTCTGCTTCAGTCCCACACCCTACACACACACACACACACACACACACACACACACAGGAAGGACATTGAGCACTGAGTATCTTACTAAGATTCGTCGAAGCTCTGGGGAGGTATAGTTAGAGACAGAAGTCCAGCTAGGAGAAGGGGGATTCAGGGGAAGAGAGAAGACTTTGCAGCAGCCAGGCCTGTTTCTGGGAGAGGCCACCATCGGGCCCAGTCACTCGGGAGGAATAGAATGTGCTCAGAGGAAAGGGCAAAGCGAGCAGGAATGAGAGGTGTAGAGGAGTGCCCCAAACTCCTGGTCTCTGTTTCAATGTTGTCTAAGCTCAAGTCTAAAAGAAGTTTGTTTGTTTGTTTGTTTGTTTGTTTGTTTGTTTGTTTGTTTTTCAACTAGCTTAAGAGAAAGAGATGAAAATCTTCAGAGCACACATCTCCCTTGCCAAAAGTCTGATCCTGTATTTTTTAAAAATTGTTCAAAAAAAAAATCCACAGCAGACTTACCAGTCCATAGGGGATGGTTAAGAAATTATGGTAGAGTGACTCCATGGGATAGTGTGCTAATCACAGTTTTCAAAACAGTGTAACAACATGAAAAAATGTCTGCGGTAGATTTTTAAGTGAAGAAAGCAGTATTTTAAATGTCTTGGTATTGTGATTAAAACTATCCAAATATTGGGTTCTTTTCCGGGTAAGGCATACAAGGAAGTGTGAAACAGAGAGGTCCATGCTTCCAGAGGATGGTGGGAGTTGATATGATCGACACTGTGCCCCTACTTTTAGATCTCTGTCTCCCCACGTCTGTCTATCTACCTCCTCCCACTTCCTTCCTCTCGCTCTTTGCTATGCTGGGGTCAGAACCCAGGGCCTTGTACATGCTCAGCAAAAGCTGTGCCGCTGAGCTACTTCTCCAGTCTAATGGTTCTTTAATCGTAGAGTTGGTTTCTTTTTGTTGTTGTTGTTGTTTTAAATAATGGTGAGGAAGGAACCTTTGTCACCAGCACTAAAGAGTCTCCTAGGCCGGCTCGCGTCCCGCCCCCCACCCCCCATTCCCACCCCATCACCACCACCACCACCCCCGCTGCCCACAGCAAGCTCTGGTGGCAGAAAATTATGCTAGTGGGAGAAAATTCAGGACAATAATATGCAAGTGTCTGTTTAATCAATTCAGTCAACGTGAATGAACTACCTACTCCACGTTCTGGGTAACCATTCACTCACTGCACACAGAGGCCTGGGAGGAAAACCTAATCTGAGAGATTCAGCAGGCATCGATATTGAGCTCAAAATCTAAGGGAAGGAATTTACTGCCAACACAAAAATAAGTCTAATAAAATACACATTTTTTTTTAACGCATAGGAAGCCAGGTGTGGTCATACACACCCGTTGTCTCAGAACTTGAGAGGTAGAAGCAGGAGAATCACAATGCCAGTTTGGCCTACCTAGGGAGTTCAAGGACAGCCTGGACTATGTGAACCCCTGTGTGTATAAACAAATCAACAAGCAGAACAAAACAATACGGAACTACTAAGTATCAGATTTTCACTTGGGAGATCAGAAAACAATGATGGTTGATGGCCTTGAAGAGGAGTGCTTCTCTAAGTAGGTGGGGGGGGGGGGGGGGCATGGGGGTGTGTGTGCATTGCATGCTGAAGGAGGGTACCAGATGTTACAGGGGAGGGGTTGGTTTGAATATAGCAAGTGTCATCCAACACACAACTTACTATGACCCACACAACAACACACAACAACACCACAGCTTACCATGACCCTGGCTTGAATCTGGGAAGAGGCCACAGGGATAAATCTAGGCTAGCCTACAATCCTTAAAACAGGATGCTTTTAATGAGGGAGTCGAGATGTACTGAGCCACTCATTGGGAAGATTCAGCTGGTACCCAGAATGGAAAGAAACATATACCCAGGAACCAGACACAACTGGCCCCAGACCCCAACTTGTTCATTTACTGGTTTTGTTACATACTGTAAGCTCTTTGACTGATGAGCCTCACTTTCTTCATCTACGAAATGGGTCATTCTAGCTTGATTAAATAATCCCATTCCCCTGAATTATCAGTGCATAAAAGGAGCTGAGAGAGGTGAGGGACAGAAGGAAAAAGGACACAGAGGGTGAAGTCTGGAAGACTTGGTGGTGACATATTCATGTCTTCCAAGGAAAGAGGCAACATCACGGATGTAAAAGAAGGTGGGTGCAGAGGACAGTGGCAGCCATCACTGAAACGGGTGTGGCAAGGTGTGAACGGAGAAGAGGAGGATTGTGTGAAGAATTAAGGAACCACCAGGCCACTTGCAGGAAATGTCCAGGGTGCTATGCCTGGGTTGGATCCCCATGACACAAACGATAAGATTGTTGGTAGCCGGCCCTTCCTGTTACTGAGGTCGGTAACGACTTTACCAACATCTCTCTGTTCCTCATCTTGATGTATTCATGTCAAAATAAAAGAAGTACTAATGCCAATAATACCCTATTCAGGATGCAGTCCAACTGAATTGAGCATCCTATATTTTCCTCCATGATGTGTTGTCATTCTTTAACAAGTTTATTGAGATATCCCTCATAAATCATGAAATTCACTGATACACTTTAGTGCATACTCCAATGACCTTAAAATTCACAAATGTGTGCAACCATCACAATTGCCCCAGAACACCTTCATGATCCCCTAAAGAAACCATGTAACCCTTGTATGTCACCTATAATCTCCCAAGCCCACCTCAGCCTTGGGCAACCAGTACCCTACTTCCTGTAATCAAGGAGTGTCTATTTTGGGCATTTCACCTTTTTTATCTTTTTATTTCTGGGGATCGAACTTGAACTCAGAGCCTCAAATACAGTAGGCAATTACTCTAGCAATGAAACACAGACCCAACTCTAGGGGTTTTAACTGTTATTTATCCTTTGTCCTGATGTGATTTCGAAATGCAGAGTGTGATCTTCCTCCTACAATGGGAAACAGAGGTGGTGCCTACACACTGTGAATTGTCCATCTACAACTAGAAAATCTGAATGTTTTTCTTCTCCTCCTGAGACATCTATGGTCAGTCTGATATATGTGTGTATTTATGAAAACTGGTGGCTTTTGTCCTTGTCAGTAACTATTAGCATAGAAAAAACAATAATTGTTGAGCTTGCCACAGTGATAAACTATATAGGATAAAACTCCTTCTTCACAAGGTAAAAGCTTGGGGTTGCCTTTTCACAAATCCTGGAGACAAATTCAAGGACAAAATAAAGACAGTAGCAAGTTTCACAAGCTTTGTCCTTAACTTCTAAGATGTGGACTCTGATCTCTTAACAACTTGCTCCAAGACTTTCTGGGGGACGGAAGAAATTTATTTTTAGCACCCTCAAAGAATTGGTGACAACCAGCATCGCTCCCGATGCCCCCCTCATGGGTTTAGGCTCTTCTTCCAGGCACACCTGCTGTGATTTCAAGTGTGTGTGCAGCACACAGGCAAAGAGGAAGGATAAAGAGAAGAGAAACGCCAGGAGGAAGGGAAGGAATTACAGTAACACGCGCATGTGCGTTGTCCAGGACTCCACGTACCCTTTAAGCACTGTGCATTTTGGCTTCTTTACCCATGAGCTGGGAAGGGAAATACCACGCTGCAGGTTCCACCATGCAGTAGTATGTCACGCTAATAAGATATTTTACTTTAAGTTACTTTAAAAGTCCTAAAAATGAGGGAATTTACTGGCTAAGCCAGTAAAGGCTGTTGCCAAGCCTGAATGACATAAGTTAGATTCCCTGGGACCCACAAGGTGGAAGGAGAACACTGACACCCACAAACTGTCTTCTGACCCCAACTCTTGCCCTGTGTTACCACACCTGCATAAATATGCACACACACACACACACACACACACACACACACACACACACACACACAAATTAGTAAATAGGGCAAATTCCAAAGTCTTAATAGTAGCTGCTTGGGCATAAGTTCTTGGGTAAACAGACAGTTGATCTCACAAAGAAGCATTTAGATACTGACAGTTCTAACTACTGTTAAATAGTCATTCTTGATTATATATTTATTAGCATATGTTCATTAACTCATTATGACTTTAACTCAACAGCCATTTTTTAATATACATAAGAGACTGGCCCCATGGTACCAAGACTCCCTGCAAACACCCAAATTCTCAGATGCTCATGTCCTGTATATAGATGGCACAGCATGTGTACACAACCTACGGATTTCCTTATATTCTTTGTCTCTAGACGACTCATAACGCTTAACACAAAGTAAATGCTATGCAAGCCATTGTAATACTCCCATGATCCTCAGTTTTCTGCTCCTGTGACAAAATACCCAAAGTAAACGACTTAAAATGAGAGAGGCAGAGCCAGGCGGATCTCTGTGAGTTCAAGGCCCACCTGGGCTATAGAGTGAGTTCCAGGAAAGGCGCAAAGCTACACAGAGAAACCCTGTCTCAAAAAAAAAAAAACAAACGGCTGTGCTTTGCCTCCCAGTTGCAGAGACTTCAGTCCTAGATCAGTTGGTTCCTGTGCTTTGGGGCCCGAGGTGGGACAGTTCGTCGTGGTTTGAAGCATGCGGCAGAGCAAAGCTGTTTATGTGATGGTGCTCCCAGTGACCTAACATCCTTCTCCTAGGCCCCTCTTCTTAAAGTGCCCATTATCCCCTAACACTATGGCAGGCTGGGGCCGTGCTTTTAATCCATGGCCTTTGGGTGACATTCAAGATCCAAATCATAACAACTGTTTTTGTTTTTGTTTTTGGAAAAATGTCCACATGTTTGGTACTGATGCATATTTTTTTGAATATGTCTGATCCTCTTGGGGTTAAATGAATACGAAGAGAAAGAACCCACTGTACATGTAATATATTCACAAACACACGTGGTTGGACCTCATGAAGCTGCTCATATTTGATCACGGCAGTTTCAGGTTAAAATATTCCTGTGACTGGAGTGTTAGGAAGACCCTAAAGTGTCACTGAGCCCAGAGGTTTTAACTTTAGAGCCTGTGGCTTCTGGAACCATAAGGTTTCTTCTGAGCAGGTGCCAGTGAGCCATGTTCCTGAAACTGGCTGCGAGCTCTGCTGGAGTACTTAAAGGTCAGCAATTGCCAACACCCCTTCTGTAGTCTCCACTGTCTTCCGAAGTCGGGAAACAACGGTGCTCATCACGCACACGGTGCTCTGTGGGTCCCACACCAGCCTGTGCCCTGCCCTTTCCCTGGCAAACACTCCAGTTCACTGCGCCCTTCCACACAGGCTCAGCTTTCAGAACTTTCAATTTCCACACTGTCCCGGGAGAAGCTTCTCACACGTCAGTGTCCCTGTGAGGAATGAGGTTCTGGTCCCCGTCATAACCCACAAAGCCACCACAGCTGACTTTCCTCATTCATCCTGGTGCTAAGAAAAGCAATCAAGTAAACCCAAACAGAAGTGACCAATCAAGGAGAAAGGTTGCTTTCCGAAGTAAGTCACTGAGTTCTCAATACACAGGGCATACCCTGATCCAAGCCAGTCTCCAGAAAGGAGGCATTTGATGCTGTGTCTTACTCTTGGATGCTTAGATCTCTTGCATTTCCAAATTGTATCACATACACACACACACACACACACACACACACACACACACACACACGCTCTGCATTAGTCTGAAATGGCAAAAATTCTCTTTAGATTTTTTTACCTTCCTGTTAAAACACCAAAGCCACTACATCTAGCATGGACCAAATGTTCTGTACATTCTGTCACCCTATGTATATGACAGGTACAAACAAACTTTGTCCCTCTTTCTGTATAACTGAGGTCAAATATACATAACACAACCTTAAGCATTTTTAAGTGTACTGTTCCACCAGTTCCAATGATATTCTCAAAAGCTTCTATTTTTTAAAATGTACATAAATAACTAAAACTAATCAAAAGAATATAAGACTTTCCAATTAGAATTTTTCAAATACATGTTAAATATTAAATCTAAACCACCCACACAACTCACTCTTATGGCCTTCCTTTCAAAGATACAAGAGTTTTGTGCTTTTAAAAAAAAAAAGGTGGTTTTTTTTTTTCCTGGAAAGAATAAAAATGAAGCCAGTGTTTAAGGATTAAACTGTCTGCCTTAAAAATGTTCCTTCCAGAGGGCATATTAAGTTATGGGGGTGGGGGGGCAGTTCTTCCTGGTTTTTGTAAATGTACATGGGAAAAAAAAAAAAAAGGAACAGTGTACTTATCTCCCAGCCCTGCCTCCACCCAAGCAGCAGACATTGCTGTTTGGGTTTTTTAATGTTTTGAATGGCTTGGGGATTAGCATGGGTATTTAGCAAAAAGTACAACTTCAAATTATCCGCTGCTTCATGGTGCCAAAATTCCGTGCACCATCAACCCTATGACGTCCGTGGAGCCCAGCACGAAGAATGGTGGTGGTTAGTCACCCGGCGTTGCAAATGAGAAGATGAGATTGTAAACAGTGTGTGCTAAAGCAGGCTGCCTTTAAGGAGGAGGATGTTTTCAATATGATCTTAATTCTTTTAGTGTAGCAATATCTTTTCATCAACAGTATGTACCTAACCCAACATTACAAGTAGACTTGTCCTAAAAAGTGGGACCATTTTATTCACAGGCATCCTAACAAAAGATGATGGTACCTGGCATGATGGCGTAGGCTTGTAGTCCCAGTGCTTGGGGGAAGGGGATGTTGAAGTGGGGAATCTGAGTTCAAGGAAGTTTTAAGGCCAGCCTGGGCTATGCACTGAGACCTTGTCCCAGATAAACAAAACAGAAACAAAGGCAAACAGATGATAAGTGTATTCACAAGCAAGCATACGCCCTAGTAACATGTTAGTCCTCGATATCTAAGGATTTTATTTACATATAGTTTTTGTATAAACATAAACACACACGCACACACACACACAGAGAGAGAGAGAGAGAGAGAGAGAGAGAGAGAGAGAGAGAGAGAGAGAGAAAGAGATCAAAAGTTTTAACTTTTAACATAATGCTTAACAAAAGATATAGGATAACTACCCCCGGCATTGATCATAAATCCCAATGTTGATTACAATGTATACCTCGCCCCTTGATGATACAGGCATACAAAGACCCCCATGGCCACACCCTGACTACTGACATTATTAAGAGAACACAAAACCCAGATCTCAAAAGCTGGCAGCTCCAGACCAAGTGTGAAGATGGCACACGGTGAGAGCTGAAGTGTTTATTAAGCATAGTTAGGGAACCAGACCAGAATCTGTCTTACTCAATGGATAGCTAGAGACCTTTACCTTCAGTCTGACAAACAGTTGAGAGACTGGCATCGTTAATCTCAACGTCTATTCACACACACACACTTCTGTCAATTACAAAGAAGCCTGAGAGAAGGTTTGCCCTAGAAACTAACCCAAACACGGGTTTGCAGCAAATATTTCACTGCAACTTTTAGGATAGATCCCTTGTTAGGAAGTTAGTATACATTTATGTATTTGTTAATCAATCCAGGTACATACAGCCTGAAGCTGGGGAGTTTATAAGCACAGAAACCATTAAAGCGCAAACTGAGAAACTGACAAAATTACTCTGGCTGGCCTGCAGGTGTGGAGCTTCACTGGTTTTTGGCCATTGCCATTGTTCTTGTCTTTACAATAACACTGCAGGCCATCCAGAGTAAGGCTTATATTTAGGTGATACGACACACACAACTCTAAGGTCTTTTCTTGTTCTGATCACCCATGTAAACGATGAGCAGAGAAGTGATTGCCTTGTCAATTTCTCAGTGTCTCCAACAATCAAACGGGGTGGAAGCTATGTGTTCATAATTAGAGGCTAAATTTTTCCAATGGCTTCAAGACATGTTTCAAAAGCAGGTGATCCAAAAGACATGAATTTGGATGTAGACAGCTCTGCAGGAGATGAGGAAAGGGAGTCCCGGGTAAAGAAATGACTCAGGAAGTTGGAAATGCAGAGGTTCTCAGCAATGTGAAGTCACAAGGGATGGATAACGGGGTCTCTCCTCCTCCCCACAGGCAATGCTGCTTGTGGACTCCACAAGACAGCCGTGTGAAGAGCTTGAGGGTTCTTATTTTTAATCTTTGCATCCTATAGTGGATGCATGTACTGAAATCGTATAAAAACACATGGGTGTGAAAATACACACAGCTATATATTATCAGATGTTCCAGTGTTTGTCGAGAAATACTGAATCTTAAGATATTTTCGAGGGTGACAAATAGGATGAATGCCTTCAGTCCAGGGGGATATAATTAACATCTCGCCCTGAGTGACTTTGGTCCAGGCAGTAACACAAAGCTTGTTAAAGGCTTGAAGAGAAGAAACTCTAAGGGATCCAGATGTCTCCAGTGAAGTAAGATTTTCCCTCCCAAAACAGCTACAGGCAAGTAGTACCAGGGACAGGAAAGCAAGCTGGCAAAATGAGTAAACTGTGGGGATCTTGAACTTCTCCCAAATGCAGGCGTTCTGTGAGTGGCATGTAAACAAATCTTAAAGCTAAGGAATTTGGGGAAGCACGTTGTTCTCTACAGGATCAGGTCTTATATATAACAGAGCTCATGTCCAGCCCTTAGAACCGTCTCTAAATGAGTCATTCTATAGAGTTTCATTTTCATCCACCGCGTTTCCATGTTAATTTTCCCATTTACTTGCTTGTTCATTTATTTTGTGTATTTATGGATGTGCACATGCTACTGCATGCATGTGGAAGTCCACCTGCAAAATGGGTTCTTTCCTTCTATTGCATGCACTCTGGGGATCAAATTCAGGCGCTCAGGGCTGGTGGCAAGCCCTTTGACTGACTAAGCCATCTCAACGTCCCCTAATTATGTTTCTTAAGCTCGTTTTGTAAAGTGGGGCATTCCTGTATCCACTGCTTGCTGCCCCCAGACTCTGAATGAAGACTTCCTTGCAGTCTCTTTCCTTAAGTAGAATCATGGAATCTTATAGAGGATTCTTTAAGGATCAATCAGAACTCAGGCTCTCTAGTTTTACTGCACGTTAGGAACTCTTGAGGGTCTTTATAAGCACACAGAGGCCCAGCTCCACCCCAAGTCAACCAAGTAGGAATAGCCTAGAAGCCTGTGGGTTATTTGTGTGTGTGTGTGTCACAGGTGGGTCCCTTGGGCTGCCATGATTTAGAGCCATGTACAGACTTGCATTGTCTGACATGGTAGTCACTGGCCACATGTGACTATTGAGCACTTGACATGTGGCTATCCAAAATTGATATGGTAAAATACATCCCAGACTTCAAAGGCTTAATTCTAAAAAAAAAAAATTTTAAAAATGTAAACTATTGCATTGATATACTGGTTATATGTTAAAATTTGAAATGATACTATTTGAGATGTACTGGGCCAAAAGGTTATTAAAACGAACTCCTTTTTTTTAATGTGGCTTCTCTACACTTCACACAACATCAGTTGCCTTCCCTATTGGAATGCCCTCCTTTAGCTAGTTCTTTTAACATAAATGAGGAAAGTGGCCGGATTAGAGAGCACAAACCTGAATCTTAGTACGTGAGAAACTGAGGCATGAGAATCTAGAGTTGGAGGTCAACTTGGGCTTCACAGTGAGTCCCTGTCTCAAAATAGAGGAAAGAGAGGCAGCACAATCCAACAAGTTGGGTGCAACTTGGGGGCTTTCTAGCCTCGCTTTGCCTGTTGCTATAGAGAGCACATCGCTGTGGGGCCAGGAATGATGGATAGGACTGGTGACTGCCAAACCGTTTTCTCTATTTTATCTCACTAATTGTTTCTTCAAGGTTCAGATATGAAAGCTGAGTTACCTAGGGAAAAAGAGCCTGCTCTCTGTTGCGTACGCATTTGCGAGGTAGTCTTGTGGGGCTACTCCTGAGTGCGAAGTAGTCTGAAAGGATGGATATAAAAAAGAAATCTAGCAAAACATTAAGGCGAAGTCAATGCAAAGAATGGAGAAAGAGAACTTTTTGCCACATTTCAGCAGAGAAATGACCCTGGACCTGGGGGTATAGCTCAGTGGTAAAAGGTGCCTGCTTACCATTCATGGGGCCCCCAGAAGAAAGAAAAGACCAGACTAGACCAGACCAGAACAGACCAGACTAGACCAGACAGACTAGACCTACTGACACCGGAGGTTGTCAGCATCCTGAGAGCTGCTTTTGACTCAGAACTCAGAACACTGTTGTTTTCCACTCTGACGAGTCACAGTGTTGGCCTTGCAGTGAGGCCGGTCGGGTTCTTCCTAACTTTCACCGTGTCACACCTCAGTACCCTGGTGGAAATGGACTTTATCCCCGGTGCCTTCTGCTCTCTGGGTTGCAAAAGTTGAAACCCGAACTTTAGATGCCAGGCTTACTCAAAGAGAAAAATCCAGTTTTGATAAAGTGGCATGGTCCTACCAAATTGGCCAAATGGAAATTAAAGGTCTGTCTTCTAATAGTCAGCTAATTTAAATAAAAACAAAGATTCTTGTTGTTATTATTGTTGCCCGTTTTCCCCCTTGGGAAGCCAGCAGAGAGAGTTGCATAAAATTAGCCAAAATGTGTTACATTTGGGAAATCATGCCTGCAACATAGGGGCTCCTCGGTGTAATAAAAGAATGAAAGAGGCCTGGATTCTGATGTAAAATGCAAAGGGCTGGAAAGGAAAGCCGTGGGTCAAGCCAAACGACACATACAGTGCATGCATTCAGGTTTTTCTGTTTAGATACTCCTGTTCTCCAATCCAATGGCAGCAAAGCCTAACTCAGAAAGAAAATGCCCACGGCTCTGGAGTCCTCTGCGCTGCTAAATTATTCCTGTTAGTTATAAGTAGTCAAGTCTTGCCAATGAAACCCAAAGAGCATGCTTCCAGACAACTCACATTGCACAGAATAGTATTTACCTCCAAATTCACTCCTAAGCTGACTCGGGAAACATAATGTACTGCAGATGGGCGCCCAGCAAAAATAAATGAGCCAGAGTGAGCCGAGCACTTGATCTGTTCACTAGAATGATAATTAATATAAACTTCAAGGCTTTTCTCAGACCCTGACCTTAAAGATGATGAAGACAAGAAAAGAATGACATTGTTTCACTCTCTGAGATGGCCTTTTCAACCATTGTAGTTGTATCCAGTGTGTATTCTCAAATGAAATCTCAATAGTACAGTTTTGTAAGGCTTAATATCATCACGAAGAAGACCTTAAGGTTAAAAAAAATCAATTTCAAATGTCAATATTAGGAAAACTAGCATTTCATACATATACATATGCAAATATAGACTAGAAACTACAGTTTTCTGGTTAAGCAGTCAAGTCAATTTTAAAAACTCATCTTTGAAAGGTTGTCAGTGACAAGGCTTGAAAAGAAGGAAGTTTCCAAAGCCTTGGCTTCTGCTGTACAGGTCCCTGACAGGGGCATTTAGGCAGCCTGCCTGGCAGAAAGAGAATTCTGAGCTGAAAGCAGGGACCAGACATTCAGACGTGGTCCCCACTCTCTGGCGTGGGCCTTGGATAAGCTAAGGACTATAACTAGGTTGCAGGGTCTCCTCCACTCACTGGAGGGGTTGACCAGGACGCTCTTTCCTGGCTCCAGCATCTATATACAGCTACTGGTTTCTACCCACCATCAAAGTCTCTAGGCTGAGTAAAAAGGGACCCTTTCATGCCCACTCCAGGATCAGGTTAAGTCAAATACCAACATGGTAGCTTTCCATTCTTGTTAATTTGGGGGGCAGAGATTAGAAATGTGAACCTTAAGGGAATAGAAGAAATCAATTTAAATATTCCATTTCAAATCAGTGCATTTATTCATTTTCTGATTAGAAAGGGGAGGAGACCATAGACTGAACCTGTAGGAAAAGTAAACTGGCACCTCATGTCACATCACAGACATTCAGCAATTTTCCCTGAACTCTGAGAATTCTTTGAAAGCCCCAGAAACTTTTCTCACAGATTGTCCTGGTGTTTTCGGAAGAGTGCTATCATTATTAGGAAAGTCCTAAGAAGCCCTCTATCCTTCCGAAAACTCTCTAATGTTGAATTCCTCATTTGCGATTCTCAGCTATAGAACTAATACGAATAAGTATTTTAAAAATATCGCTTGCTTTTCTTTATTACTAAATCTAATAATTCTGTAGTAAAAACATTACATGAAGTCATCTTTTAAGTACCAGCCTTCCTACATAAAGCACTGTGACAAAATAGTTCATTTAGTTCACAAATAGTGGCAGGAAGAGGTTCTTTGTAAGGTTTTATCTCCCAGACTTAAATATTCAAGGCTACTGCCCTCTGTTAGTCTCCTTATCTCAATGGTATCATTTTTCTTAAACAGAATTTGAAAATAGTCCTCAGTTTAGAGGTTTAAGCACTAATTTATAAAACCCTTAGTTGATTCCCATAACACAACGGCAGTCAAACTGGACAAGATAATGAATTGACTGAGATCATTGTCCGGCTTCATCCAAGAAAGCAGCCTCTAAAATAAGAGATCTTAAATTGCCTTAGAAATCCAATTTGCAAGCAGCAAACGCAGCATATAGATGGGAAACACCAGCCTTGATCACATTAATTTTGTGACTAACAGCATTGCTTTGAAAGGAAAAGAAAAAAATGAATAAAATAATAAGACCACTCAAATCCTGAGTTCAGTCTAACAGCACAACCAGAAGCAAAGCAACCGCACAGATAAAGTTCACATCTGGAGGTTGCAGGGACCATCAGACTCCAACAAAACAATGTCCAACTGAAGACGAACACTCCAATGACCTATCATTTCTAAAAAGTAAACCACAGTAGGAAATGGGGGGACTAGGACTGTGACATCAGCTTGGATTGCAGTGGGAAACTCTGAAGCGTTTGGAGCATGCAGGTGTGAGAAACTGGCAGATAGTTAGAATAAAAATATTCTGCAACTGAAAAGCCATACAGGAAAAACGTCTAACAGTCTACCATTTACTTCACCTCCTATTCAAAAGCTGAAACATCAAAGCATGATAGAAATAAAGGCATGGATTCCTTTTTTTTTTTTTTTCAGGATCAGTCTAATAAGCTGCCTGCCTGACTGCTCAGTATAAAAAGCTAGTAAGTTCACAACTGACTTCTGCCTGACAGATAATTCAGCCATTTACATTTAAAAAAAAATCTGACTTGGAGATACTATCAGTTGAATAAATGCATTTACTCTGAGTAGAGTTGAAAATAAAAATTGATACAAAAATAAGGAATTAAAATAACAAATTTATATAAAATGATGAGAGCAACAGAAAATGAGAAAAACAAATAACGAGAAGGCAGTGAGTTATCTTCGAGTTTTAAAACTAAAGTCAAACTGATATTTAACCAACAGCATCCTTCTTTGGGGGAGCCTGCATCTAAGTTTGAGTGCGGAAGTGAATTTTGCTTTGCTGTGTTTTCTCTTTAGTCTTTAGGTTTCTTTTCAAAGAAAGCCTCCTTGCTAAAACTCAAGTACTCATTAAAGTGACTCCTGAAAGCTTTCTGAAGAGAGGATTTCTTTTACCTGACACCTTGCTTACTGTCCTTCATAGATTCCCTACAACAGTTTACAGGCTCGAGAACATATTTTAATCCAGACATGAAGGTCTCTCTCACACACACACACACACACACACACACACACACACACTCACATACACACACACACACCCTTACACAAAACCCTACCCATCTCAGGAACCTAACAAAAACCACATACAAATGCAAAATAAGAAGCCATTCCCAAGTCCTATCTGTGAAACTGGAAGGCTGATCTGACTGACATGAAGTGCTTTCGCTGCCCACAGACAAGAGCGTGCTCTTACCATGGCTGGCAGAGTAAAACCTCGATGCCGTGTTGCCTCCTGTAGTCACCAGATCAAAAAATTTCCCTTCTTCCTTGGAACTTCTTTTGACCCGCAAGAGCAGAAAGGAAACAAATCTTTGAGCACTTGCCTCAGTAGTTCAGACCAGAAGACTGTGATCTAGCTCTTAGCTAAAAGGAGAACAGACCTGCTACTTCAATCACTCCGCAGCTCAGAGGTAGCTCATGGACTCTGGTACCTTCTTCCCCCCCCTCCTGCTTTACGTTTCTTTTAGTAATGAGACTAATTTTTCCAGTAGCCTTCAACTCCCTAGATTTAACTGACATGGAAAATGTGACTAAAAACTTGTAGAACTGTCTAGCCTCCAATCCTGCACAGAATGAACTTTGTTGTGTTGGAGAACACCTCGCAAGCAGCTACATGCTCAGTTTCTGCTCGCTCTGCTCCTCTGCAGCACAGAACACCAAATAACAGTGCGCCATCTAGTTAGCAAAACGCAATCTCCATCCCTAAAGGGGGGACACCTTCCAACCCTGGGAGCTAAGCTTGTCAGGGTTCAGCAACTCTAAAGGTCCAATTGTTTATTTAAATAAAAAAAATATCACTACTGGGATAATCCACATCTAGTGGATATGGGAAAATTTAGGTTATAATGGCACTACAAACTTTTACATCTAACTTTGATTTACAAGATAAAAGCAAGTTTTAAATTAAAAGGGCTTTCTGTTAATAGAGCTTATTATTCTGAAGACGGGAATGATTTTCTTCCAAAGTTGTCCCTGGGTGCACGCCTATTATCTGTGCTTTTCCCCTTCCACTAATGAGCATTTATCTAAAGAGCCTGTTAATCCTCTGATGTGTGCTTCTGGTCAGAGGTAACAGTTTGAATAAAACCACTAATCACTGATCACTAAATCACTGATCATTAATCACACTCTCCAGAGCCCATGACCCGGCCATTTTCCCCTTAGGTCTCTGCATCACAAACAAGAAGTTTAACATTTTCAATGCCCATGCATTGCATAGGGAGTTATACTATTTCATCTCTGGATGTGAATAAATAATAAATACCACCACAAACTTGTGGTAGGGGTGTCAATCAGTCTCCAGTCAGGAGTTCACAAAACCTGCTCTGCAGCTAGAACAGGCTGGAGAAAGGAGATCTAATTATAACAAAACATGTGTTCTTCAAGTAATGCCACCTATTTAGAACATAAAATGTCCTTTATTTAGCTTCCCCCATCTCCACCAAATCAAAGAGTGCCCAAGTCCCCGGTCCCCTTCCAGCCAAAAGCTTGAGCCTGAGTTTGTTTATTCCCGCTATCATCCTTCACTCACCCCCAGAAGTTTTCACTCTCTGTCCCCTGATCAAGTCACACACAGTGGTGTTGTCGCGGCTGGTGTTGATTTAAAGGGCAAGTGGAGAAGATTCTAACTCAGTTCTGTAAATTGGGCATTTAATTTCCTCTGCAGACATAGAAAGTCAAGGCTGAGAACAAGAAAGTACCACACACAGCAATGTATTGTATGGTGCTTTTAGCTCTCAGACACATCCCCCTCACTTTGGAAATTAAACGTCTAATCTAGATCCTTTCCGCTAAACCTGATTTAGTCAGCTCAGCTCGTTCATCTTTCCCCTAGGGCTGCGCGGTTCCCGGGACTCTGGGCTCTTAGCTGTGGGTGTGTTGCTTTCTTAAGTCGCCAGAGGGACACAGTATTAACATATAAGGCCTCTAAACCTTTCCAAGGGTTTTTCTATCTAGGCTGAGCATTCTCGCCCGGGAAATGGGGGCCTGGGCAGTGCCTTTCTTAAATAATAAAAAAGGGCAGATTGAGCGCTCATCAGGTACTGCGCTCAGACACCAGAAGCTCCTCAGCTCACTCCTGGGACAGCATTCCCCCTGAGGGAAACTGTAAAAGGCGGGGGCAGGCCAGTGATAACGAGGTGGGCGGAGGAGAGATGGAGGAGGAGGGGTCGGGGAAGAGAGGGCAATAATGGTGTCCAGGGAACCCTCAATTGCGCAGGGGTGGGGGTGGGGGGCGAAAGCAGAGTTGCTTTGTCAGCATTCTGAGCCCCTGAACCCTTGAGTATCTGAAGCCCTTAATCAAACACTTACTGGCCTGCAGAATGACGTAATGGACCTGTAGCCAGCCTTTATTCTTTGACACATGTCAGGGAGAGGGAAAAATAAAAAACCAAACAAGCTTTGCAGACTCTGACAACGAAATGTACAAGCAGCCCACTCCAGTTCCCAGCCTTGAACCCGCATCAAGTGGGGGCGGCACTCGTTCAGGGAAAGTGGAAGCTTTTTCTACTAGACACCTCCTGGAAATAAATCTCTGACACTTCCCCCTCCCCCCCCAAAAAAGCGGGATATAGGTGA
>CABHPQ010170585.1:3907-33478 GCA_902168405.1 Peromyscus aztecus | reverse complement strand
AAATAAAAAATTTTAAAAAAGGGAAATATAAATAACCCTATGTGCCCATGGCCCAGTTCCCAGTTACTGACATTCAGTCAGTCTACATGTCTGTAAAATAATTTCACTCCTTTCTCTCCAAGAAGTGATGTCAAAGCAGATCTCAGGCATCACATCGTTCACCCTTACATGAGTCTTCCTCAGTATCTGGCTTCCTCCCTTGACAGCAACTGGCGTTAGCTCTCAGACCTTGGGTATGTGAGACCATTGGCCCTAAGGATTTTATAGTTCTCTGGACCTCTTCCTCTGGTGATCAAGGCTTGCGTTTTCTCTCCCTGACTCTTTACAACTCTACCTTCAGCCTCAGCGCTCTGTTCTCTACTTCTGCCTCCCTGTGTTCCTGCCATTCTCGCTGTTCACCTGCCTCTTTGAGGTGGCAGCAGCCGGATGCCTTGCCACTTGGGGGCCCAGGCTGCTTCTTTCTCTGTATTACCGGCTTAGCCCACAATACTAAATAGGCAAGAAAAAGGGCTGGACAAGTGACTCAGTGGTTAAGAGCCCTTGTTACTTTTCCTGAAGACTTGGGTTTGGGGAGATCACCTACCTACAAATCAGCCAAGGCTTGTGATTAGTAAAAGTTGGATACAAACTGAGGCAATATTTCTGAGGCTGCACCTTTAGGAGCCTGAATAATCAGCGGTGATCATAGTGTAGTTTTTTTTTTTTTTCCAAGGCCTCTGGAATGGTTAGAGGAATATTGAATGTGGATAGTCTGCCTTACTGTTGAATGTACAGTTCTTTTCCTCAAGGCAGCTGGGGATGAATTCAACAATTGCCAATTAGAGAATCAAAATGCTCCATCCTCCAAAGCCTTTGCTTAGTTATAGGGAAATTAACATCAGAATTTGAAGCCGTTATTAACATCCATAGTGATTCTAACCAATTTTAACATTGTCTAACGTGCCTGGGGGCGGAGTGGGGCCCCTTTATCCATCTTCACCTCCGGGTGCGCAGGGAGACTTCATCGCTGCTGCTGTTCCTCTACACGCTGTTCTCAGTACACAGCTGATAGCTCTCCTTTCCCAGCCGTTGTCAGGAGCCAGGTGTGGGCAAGACGGTTCTCCCCGACCTTGTCTTTTCTAATCTTGCTCACTATGTTCCAGCCACCCTGACCTCCCTTTGCCTCCCCCTCTGGCTGCAGTTCCCTTTATTGAGATACTCACATAAGACTTACTCTCAGCTCCCATGGACTTGGCTTAGGTGTTAATCTGTTGTGTCTACCCTTACCATCTGACTAAAATTACAACCATCCTCAGTCACATTCCTTGTATCCTGTTTTTTTTTTTCCTTTCCTCCTGGCAGTTACCACCAAACACACTATACTCTTCTTTCTGTGTGTGTGCTGATCGTCTCCCACTGCTGGAATATGAGTTTCTTGGAAACAGACTTTGTTGCTCACTGATGTATTGACAGTACTCAGGATAGTGTCAGGCGCCCAGCATGCGTACCAATCTGTGCTGATTTTAATAAGACAAATTACTTTAGGTGTGTATGCAAGAGTGTGGAGTCAGATTAACCTAGACCTATATCCTGGCTGTCCCTTTTTGTAGTTGAGAGAGCTTGGACAAGATACTGAATGCAAGTTTTGGGGATGCTCTTGATAACTCGTAGGGCTGTCTTGAAGACTGCATAAACTCATGGAGGCAGTGTGTAACATATGCTGGGCATGGGGTCAGCACTGAACCCATGTAGATGTGTGCTGTTGGAAATGGAAGGGGACAAAGAACTCTAGAAATACATTACTGTAAGTGGTTTACTTGGATATAGTCTTAGGGGCTGATGATGTCCTCTTTGGAGAAGGAAGCAGGGTAAAAGATGGCCTGGGGCCACTCCTGACTAGATTAGAAATCATCTTTACCATTTCAATCAGAAGAATTTTTAAAAATCAATTTATTGCTGAACATGGTAGCACATACCTTGAATCTCAGAATTCAGGAGGATTTCTGAGTTAGAGGACATTTTGACCTATATATCAAGTTCCAGGCCAGCCAGGGCTTCATAGTTAAGACCTTGTCTCAAAAAAAAAAAAAAGGTAAATGAAATCAACTTATTCAAGTTGTATAATAAAGTATGTGTACTGGAATCATCTAGGTTGGATTTGCCATTTCCAGCTATGTAACTTGTTCATGCTTTACACATCTGGTGTGTGCTCACTTGTACTGGCCCCTTGCTCAGAACACACTCTTGAGAGTTAGAGTTTTGAGTATTCATGGTTTGTCCTTCCTTACTGCTGAGTAGTAGTATATGTACCTGATGTTTGCTTTGCAGTGATGGGGATTGAATCCAGGTCTTGTGCATGCCAGATCCTCCTGCCTATCCTCTAAGTGCTGGGATTAAAGGCATGCACCACTACCATGGCTTTTTTTTTTTTTTTTTAAAGAAATGGTCTTAGCTGGGCCATTGTGGCCCACGCCTTTAATCTCAGCACTTGGGAGGCAGAGGCTGTTAGATTTCTGAATTCCAGGACAGCCAGGGCTACCCAGAGAAACCCTGTCTGGGGGGAGGGGTATATGGTCTCCTGGGCATGGTGGCACCAAGAAGCAGGCAGATCTCTGTGAGTTGAGGCTAGATTGTCCTATGCAGTGAGTTCTAGGATAGCCAGGGCCACATATAGAGATGCTGTCTCAAAAAAACAGAAACACATATATATAATATATATAGATATGTTATAATATATATACAGTATATGTAAGTATATTGCTTTTATATATTTGATTATGCTTACATTATATTTGTAATATATAACTATATAGAGGCTATAATATATACCATATATAGGTATATTGTTTTATATTTATATTATATATTTAATATATAATATTATGTAACATAAACTTATATACAAATATATTTATATTAATAAATATTAAGTGTGTTCATATAGAAATATATTATACTTATACATAAATATATATAATATAGATATAAATGATATATGTTATAGTCTATGTGTATGGTCTCTATATAGTATCTATTATATATATTTTATGTACTGTGTGGGGGCTTGAGAGATGGCTTGGCAGTTAACAGCACTGGCTGCTCTTCCAGAGGTCCTGAGTTCAATTCCTAGCAACTACATGGTGGCTCACAACCATCTATAGTGGGTGCCCTCTTCTGGCATGAAGTTGTACATCCAGATAGAGCACTCATATACATAAAATAAATAAATCTTTTTTTTTAAAGTTATATATACTATGTGTACATATATATGCACATACATATAAATTCGAAAGAAAAAAGACAAACAAACAAAATTAACTAAAAAATTGACTTAGTTAGGTGTGGTGGTACATGAAGGCTAATTTGGGAAGATTGATGTAGGTTCAAGGTGAGCCTTGGCTTCATAATGAGACTCTGTCTTTAAAAACAAATTTTTTTTGAGTCAGGCATGGTACTGCATGCCTTTAATCCCAGCACTCAGAGGCAGATGCAGATGGATCTCTTGAGTTTGAGGACAGCCTGATCTACAGAGCAAGTTCTAGGACAACCAGAGCTATCCAGAGAAACCCTGTCTTTAAAAAAAAAAAAAAAAAAAAAAAGCTAGCACTTTGGTGCACATCACAGTAATTTTATTATATTAGAACAATATGTAAATCTTTCACTAACCTCTTACAAACCTGAATGAGCATGATTTCCCCCTCACAGCTGGAGAGTATGAGGGGAAAATTCACATGACTGCCCTTTTGACTCTGGTTCCAACTGTAGGGGTTCTTAAGGCCGCCTTCCAGGTTTAGTAAATAGTGAGAAATAGAGAATTCATTTTGTTCTTACAACTTACAGCAGAGAACATTGTAGACAGTGGAATACCAGAAGCAATGCTTGCACTGTTGGTGGAGGTGGGCCTCCAGTACTTCTGATGTCCGTGACCTTGTCCATGGAGCACTCCTGGCCAGGGAAGGTGACCTGAGTCTCCATGTTCAGGTTGTTTGTCTTGTTTTTGGCATCGGGTTACAAGATGAACTGGTTCCACAGTGTTTTGGTGGAGTTCACTTGAAGGGGCTTTACTTTATAGCTCACATGGCTGACCTAGATCTGTAGGGCTTCAGGAGGATACCCACATTAGATCATGTTGCTACCATCTGACTTGGCCTCAGGGCCCCTGTAAATCCTCTGGGCAGTGTGGGTCAAATCCCCAGTGAAGAAGACATTACTGTGGAGAATGACCAGAGGCTTAGATGTTAACTGCTCAGAAGCCAGGACAAAGGCCAGGCCTTTATTTGGATGGGATTAATTTTTTTTTTTTTCCTTCGAGACAGGATTTCTCTGTGTAGTTTTGATGCCTGTCCTGGATCTCGCTCTGTAGACCAGGCTGGTCTTGAACTCACAGAGATCCACCTGGCTCTGCCTCCCAAGTGCTGGGATTAGAGGAATGAGCTGCCAGCACCCGGCTCAGCTGGTGCTCTTAACTGCTAAACTCTTCCTCTAGCCCGTTTTCATTGTTTTTGTCCTCCAGCCTGGTGAGGTATCTTTAGCAAGGTTTGCATAGTGAATATTTCTGTGAGGAAAGAAAGAATGTGTTAGCATTCTGTTTGTGAGAGTTTTTCAACAATGAGAAAGGAAAATATCTGTGATGTTTCCAGATGTCTGCTCGTTTCTGTCTATACACAGACAGCCGCTATTCCTGATTTCTAGGTACATAATCACTCTCTAGAATGAAGAGTTATGCTGACTTCCTCAGACCAATTTAGAAAGTGACTTCTCTTTTAGCAGCCTGTTACAGGCATTGTGGTACCTTGTCTGGCAAGACTAACAGAGTTAGTCGTTTATTGAGGCTGGAAATGGCTCAGTGGTCAAGAGCATTGGCTGCTCTTCCAGAGAACCACATGGTGACTCATAATTGGCCAGTTCCAGGGGATATGACATTCTCCTCTGACTTCCATGGGCACCAGACTTACATGTGGTGCATATACACACGTGTAGGCAAAATACCCATAAACATAAAAAAATTTAAAGTTGCCTTTGGGAGGCACTCAGTAAATGGGGTCATTGTGGTTTGGGAATTCTGAATCTCATGCCCAAAGTTGATGATGCCATGCACCAGTTATGTATCTTGGGTGCACTGATGGAGCCAGAAGTCATTCACAAGCTCAGGAATGTGCTGGTGCTACATGGATCAGACGCTCCTTCCTTCTCACTAACCCACCCTGAGCCCATTCAGAGTCCTCTCCATTTCTACCTGTGTAGTGTGTCCATGTACACTGCGCAGTTGCTTTCATTTCCCTCCTGTCTTTTTTCCCCAGATAAACATCGAGGATCTTGAGGATGACCTTGTGGTAAATGGGGAGAAGTCTGACTGTACCCTGCCGGACTCTGTGTCATCAGGGAACAAAGGAAGGGCTCAGCGTGGAAACCCAGAGACGAAGCAAGATGGGGATGTGGCCAAGGCAGGGTTCCCAGAACAGGTACAGGGGACCGTATGGTGAGGGGTGACTGAGGCATATCAGAGGGAAAGCCCCAAGGTGCTAGCAAATATTTCCTGTACTACCAGTTTACTGAATTCTTCTGAGTTTGAGTCCATCAATTGTGTGGTGGCCCTGAGGAACCTGGATGAGGTTTCTGTGGAAATCTGAAGACCAGCAGTAGCCTCATGGATACCATATAGAGTGTCTACCTGCCTCTTTCGAGTGCATCTGTGTCTGATCAGAAAATCCACTCTGGCGAAGCCTGAGTTCTCACAGAAGGACTGAGAGCGGGGTAGGGCTCACTGAGGCACCCTGGCTCCGTGAGTCCCCATCCTCAGGGTAGGTGGAGCACAGCAGGGAATGGATGGCAAAATGAAGAAAGAATGGCAGTGGTCAGGTGGCTGGATGGTCCTGTGAGCTGTATCTACTGTAGGTCACAGGAAGCCCTGAAGCACATCAGGGCAGGGTACAAGAGAGGCCATTGTCACTGGGACAGACATGGCAGGTGTTTCTTATTGCAGAAACTCGAGAGAACTGGAAAGACTTGAGGATGGAGGAGGAAGAATGGGGACTACCACACTGAGGATTGAACTTGTTGCTTATATTTTTATTTTATTTTGTTTTTTTTTTTTTTAATTCAGCGTCTCACTATATAACCCTGGCTAGCCTGGAACTATATAGGCCAGGCTGGCCTCAAACTCAGATGTCCACCTGTGTCTGCCTCCTAAGTGCTGGGATTAAAGGCATGCGCCACCACGCCTGGCTGTTGCGTAGTTCTTAATGTTGCCAATTTCATTTCTTTCCATTGATTAAAATGTCTCCTTCCATTAGTCTAATGCAAGTGGCAAACTCCGAAAGAAGAAAAAGAAGCAGAAAAATAAGAAAAGCTGCACAGGAGAATCCTCGGTATGTTGTCACACTGACTGGTTCCTCTGCCTGAGCTTCACTGTTCCCTGCTGCTCCCTCAGGCTGGTTCTGGAGAAAGTTTGGTTTTGTTGAGCGCTTTGATTGCTTTCACTGAAGTGTAGCTGAGAGGTCAGGAGAACAAAAGGGAAAATCACTCACAGATCTTTCTCTGGCTTATGCCCTTTGCTCCCTGGTTGTTAGACCCCACTCTTGGGTTCTGTGTTTTGAGGTGAGTGTTTCTTCTAGATCTCTTCCCTGCTCAGCTTACTTTTGTCTTATCCCGATGGCTTAAGCTGGTGGTGAGTGTAGACGCCACTGTGGACCTGTTATCAGATGGTCTGGCCCTGTTGCTGCCTCATGCCCCATGTCTTACTCTCCGTGTGAAAAAAGCCAAAGCTCTGTTACTCTCCAGTGAAGGGTCATGACTCAGCTTACCCAGGGAGGGAAGCTCCTCTAGAGGACATAATGTGGTATTTTAGCCTGTGATTTCCAGGGCCCTCTGAGTCTGTGATTCCAGCTCTCCTGGCTTTCTCTAGTGAGACATGTCTCCTTTCTGAATGTATGTGCAGCATATGATCATGTCTTTTAGGAAGTAAATCAATATAATCATTCTTTTTCAACATAAATGATTCTGTTGCTGATGGTTATAATATTGAAAGAAAAGTCAGAGCCAGGTATGGTGGTACGTGCCTAGAATCCTAGCAGTGAAAGCCAATGTAATGATTAACAGGTTGTTCTGGCTTTTAGGAAAATGGGCTAGAAGATATTGATCGCATCTTAGAGAGGATTGAAGACAGCAGTGGGGTCAGCCACCCAGGCCCCCCTCCACTGAATTCCAGGAAGCATGTCCTCTATGTGGAGCACAGGTACAGCCCTGCCCTCACTTCATGAGAGAAGAAAAGTACTTGAAAAAAAGCAGAAGAAAATTGACCGTCTTTTTTTCAGTCAGGCCTGGTGACAGACACACACTTGTAATCCCAGTCCCAGCACTTGGGATGGGGAGACAGGAGAACTGGGAGTTCAAGGCCAGCCTGGGCTGCATAAGATGAGTGCAGAGAAGGAAGTTCTGTGTTTTTTGTAAAGGGGTAAGGTGCAGGGACGCAGTGTAGTGGTAGAATGTGCACCCAGCATATGAAATGCCCTGGATCCCGTCCCTTGTGCCACGAGCTTCACGTTCAGTTCCTTTAAAAACAAAAGGAAGCACCGCAGTGCTGGGTATGGTGGCTTATGCTGCAATCCTAGCACTCATTCGGTTGAGACAGAAAGAGTGCCGCAAGTTCGAGGACAGCCTGGGCTACAGAGTGAGACACTCCGCCTCAAAACAAATCAGTCCAGTTTATTAAACATTTAATAAATAATAAGGAAGAAGAAACCCTCATCCATATTTCAGAGGACTTTTAGCTTTATATGTCTTGGATTCTTGAACTGTGAGGAGCACCAGTTCACATGTAGATAAGTATCCATATGTTGGTTTTACAGATACTCAGTGAAACGTAACATAGTTCCTACCACAGAGGTTGTTGCCAGCTTTCTGAGGGTGGGTCTCACAGTGTGCTCAAGGCTGGCTGGAACTCCTGCTCCTCCTTTCTCAGCCTTCCAAGTACTGAGATTACAGGCATGCACCACCATGCCAAGTTCCCTATTATATCCTTATGTGAATTTGTAAAACTTTATAAAAATTATAAAAATTTAAACTTTATAAAAATTTAGAGTTATTGTAGAACATAATTTTTCTTTCTAAACTTTCTCCTCAGACACTTGAATCCAGATACAGAACTGAAAAGGTATTTTGGTGCTCGAGCGGTCCTGGGAGAACAAAGGTGAGGCCCTGGTGAATCTGTGTTCTTCAAGTTTTGTCAGTCTCTCTTAGACTCTAGAGGGAGACGGAGGCAGAAGGATAGACATGAGTCCTTCCTAAGGGGAAAATATTTACATCCATAGTGAACAAGTAGAACTCTTAGCATCGAGTCTGAACCGATTAAAAAGAAATGATTTGGGCTGGAGAGATGGCTCAGAGGTTAAGAGCACTGGCTGTTCTTCCAGAGGTCCTGAGTTCAATTCCCAGCAACCACATGGTGGCTCACAGCCATCTATAATGAGATCTGGTGCCCTCTTCTGGCCTGCAAGTGTATATGCAGACAGAACATTGTATACATAATAAATAAGTAAATCTTTAAAAAAAAAAAAAAAAGAAAGAAATGATTTGTGAGATCATCAGACTCCATGGAGCTGGGCTTTGTCCCTCACATCTTCTCTGGGATGTATATCGTATTTTTACAAAGATGCTAAAGACCTTGTGGTTCGAGGTCCCATTTTTGTTTTTCAATCAGCAACTAATGTAATCCAAAGCTGAGGTGATATGAGATGTTGTATCTGTGATGGTCTAGTAGTTCTTAGTATCTGGGCCACGTGTCACAGGGATAGCATTGTAGGGTGTCCCCTGATTCCTAAAGGAAAAGGGTACAAGGGTCCACCTCTGGGAATTTTGTTAGGAAGCAATGTGTATTCTCTCCGCTTCTCCATCAGAATGTCTAGAAAGCTCTATCTTTTGATTGTTCATGACAGGGTCCCTTCTGTGGCCCCGGACTTGAGTTCTCTATCCTTCAGCCTCAGCCTCTCAAAGTGCACGCCTTTAATCGCAGCACTCGAGAGGCAGAGCCAGGCAGATCTCTTGTGTGTTCGAGGCCAGCCTGGGCTACAGAGTGAGATCCAGGACAGGCACCAAAACTACACACAGAAATCCTGTCTTGAAAAACCAAAAAATAAATAAATAAATACATAAAAAAATTAAAAAAAAATAAAAATAAAAAAATAAATAAAAATAAAAAATAGTGCTTCATATGAAAATGCGCTCAGTATTTGAATGTATGAAAATGTATCATGTACATTGCAGTACCTGAAGAAGCCAGAGAGGGTGTCAGATCTTCTGGAATTGGAGTTACATACAGTTTTGAGCATACATGTGGGTGGTGGGAACCAAACCCAGGCCTTCCATAAAGGCAGCAAGTGCTCTTAACATCTGAGCCATCTCTCCAGCCCCTAGCATTGGCTTTTGTGGGTTTGTTTTGTTTTTTTTTGTTTGTTTGTTTTTTTCTGATTGTAAAACAAGTGATTCTTATGAAAAAAATTTAGTCATTTGGCCTTTGACTTTCATTCTCTTACCACATCCCCAGGTTATTTCTGATAATTGATTATATATTGCAGGGGCACATGCCAACACTTGCTTTATGACCATGAGAGGATTCTGCTGGTCACTGTACAGCCTGGTTTGCATATCTGGTTTCCTAGGTTACCATTCTCCGTGCGATGACTACAGGGTTGGGTACTGACCCAGATGCTGGGCTGTGTACACTCTTGGCATTTTGTGACCCGGAGAGCTGCCTGCTGCTGCGCCGCCCTCAGGGGTTGTGCAGCTCAGATCCCCACTCCACCCAGGGTCAGCCTCTTCTCCTCACTGCAGACACAATAAGTTTTTGGAGTTTTGTTTCTACTTTGACTTCTTAGATTGTGACTAAGCCCTCTGGTGTTTCATTTGTTGTTCATTCCTACTTCCCTTGTGTTCCCTACAGGTTTTGTTTGTTTGGGCATTTTTGTTCTTTTGTTTTTTTGAGTACAATCTCATTATGTAGTAAGAGCTGGCCTAGAACTTAGTGTATACACCAGGCTAGCCTGGAATCAGAGAGATCCACCTGCTCCTGATCCCCAGGTACTCTGGGATTAAAGGTGTGTACCACCATGACTGACTGACTTCTTTATTTCTCCCCCCACCCCCCCAGACAGGGTTTCTCTGTGTAGCTTTGGAGCCTGTCCTGGAACTCACTCTGTAGCCCAGGCTGGCCTCGAACTCACAGAGATCTGCCTGCCTCTGCCTCCCAAGTGCTGAGATTAAAGGCGTGCACCACCGCCCAGCTTATTTCTTATTTTATATTTTTAGTGGTTAATTTTTTCTGACTTTTATGTCTTCTTTTGGGAACATTGTTGAAAAATATTCATACTTTAAATGTTCCCTTTTGGGGCTAGGATTATAGGCTCATTTGGTAGAGTGCTTGTCTAGCATGCTTGAAGTCCTGGGTTTGATCCTCAACAACACATAACCCAGTCATGGTAAAACACAGCCGTACTCCCAGCACTTGGGAAGAGGAGACAAGAGGACCAGGAGTTCAAAGCCGCCCTGAGCCTCATAGTGAATTTGAAGCTAGCCTGGAATACATGAAGCTTGCCTGCCAATCAATCAGTCAAATCAACCAACCAACCAGTCAATCAGTCATTCTCTCTTTTACTTGGACTGCCCTGGGCCAAGTTTTCTGTTTCATTGTATTAGGTACTTTCCTTGTTGCTGTGACAAACACCTGAGAGAAGAGACTTGAGGAAGGATTTATTGTGGCTCACAGTTTAGGGGGACACAGCCTGTCATAGGAAAGACATGGTGGCGGGAGTGGGAGGCAGAGGTCACGTGTGTCCACAGTCAGGAAGCAGAGAGATCCCGGTGCTCAGGTTTTCTTCCTTTTCACCCTTTATTGAGTTCAGTATTCCAGCCCGTAGGTTGGTGCTGCTCACATTCAGGGTAAGTCTTTCTGTAAGTGCCTTCACAAACATACCCAGAGGTGTGTCTTAGTACTTCCAAACATTGTCACACTGACGGTGAGGTTTGACCCTCCTGCTCTCTCCCTGCAACCCTGCTTTGTCTATCTGCCATTTCATTATAGTTTTTATGTCCTGTTTCTGTAAATTATAGTTACTGATATTAGTTAATAATTGTATTTATTTCAGTCTATATAGTGCTAGGGTTAGACCCACAGCCTTACAAATGCTGAGTACACATTGAACATCCCTCAATCCTGGTCTTAAACTACTGAACAGCTGAGACTATAGGCAGATACCACCATGACCCCAGTTTATTTGTTACTTTGTTACTTTTGTTAAGTTGGGCCAGAGAGGTGGCTCAGAGAGTCACGCTGCCTGCTGCCGCAGCCACGTTCAGGCCTAGAGACTAACATGATGGAAGGAGAAACCAGTTCACCTCGTCCTCCAGCCTTCACACTGGACCACGGCACATGTATACCCGTATGTGTGCACGAGTGTGAACACAAATACATGGATCAATTTAAAAATGTAAAAAACAGGCTAGAGAGCTGACGTAGCAGTTCAGAGCACTTGTTGCTCTTTCAGAAGATCTGGTTCTATTCCTAGTACTCATATGGTAGCTCACAACCATCTGTAACTCCAGTTTCAGGGACTTTTAACACCCTTTTCTGACATCCACGATACCAGACATGCTCATAGTAAACATACATACATGTATGCAAGACATTCATATACATGGACCAAATATAAAAAGCTTTTAAAGATAAAAGTTTGGTTTTGGGTTTGGTTTTTCAAGACAGGGTTTCTTTGTGTAGCCCTGGCTGTCCTGGAACTAGCTGTAGACCAGGCTGGCCCCAACTCAGAACTCCACCTGTCTCTGCCTCCCCAGTGCTGGGATTAAAGGTGTGCGTCACCACTGCCCAACGGAAACAAAAAAAATTTTTAAAAACACATCCTTGGCTAGACTTGGTGGTGCTCACCTGTAATGCCTGGGCTGAGGAAGCTGAAGCAGGGGAATTTCAAGTTCAAGGCCAGTCTAGGCTACACGAAGAGAACTTGGGTGAAAATATAAAGACCCTGGTTTTAAAAAAAAAGTTATGTCCTACCAAAGATTTCTCCTAGAAGCTACAGTGTTTTTCCTTTTCATTCTCCACCCCTTACCCTACTGCTTTGAGGCAAAGCCTGGAGCCTTTTCTTCTCCCAACGTGGTCACTGCTCTTTTGGGGACTTCAACTTCCTGTTGTGACAGTATCTGTCCAAAGCTCCTTCCCAAACCCCTCTGAACATGCCCTCTACTCTGTGGGTCTGAGAACCTCAAGGTGTTCCTCTGGACCCTCCCTCTGCACCCTAAATTCCCCCCTCCAGGCTAAAGGCTCACTTCAGGGCTAGGCAGGATGGCCTTTCCAGATCCTGTAGGCTTGGGACAGTTCACTTGTCAGGTCCTACCAGGAACCATCTGTGGGTTAATTGCCTGTCTTCTTTTCCTTCAGATTTTGACTATTTCTCTAATACACTTGGTTTTCCTCTTCAGTTATTTTATTTTTTTTTGAGAGAAAAAAAAAGCTTTTCTATCTTGTTTCTAATGCAACTTATTACTCATTCTTTTCGAAGTAGCTGAAATTATCAAGGAAGCATAGAGAGTAACACATATCCACATGTGACTCACTCAGGCCAACCCAACTCTCCCTCCTGGAAGCAAGAAGGCTTCTTTCTCCTCCCCTGCCATCTGTGCCCTCCTGGTCACCATCTGATCAGGATGTGGGAAGGTGGGGAGGTTTGGCTTCTATGATCCATGTAAGATCTGTGTGAGGAGCCTGGCCTTCCTTTCCCTGCAGACCTTCAGTGCTCCTCTGTCCGGCTAATGTTCTTCCACAGATGTGCTCATGCCCTTCAGTGTTCTTCCTTATCGCCATTGCTTCCTCTTCAGACTTCGCTGTGTTGGTGTATCAGTCAGATATTCCTCTCACTGCCTTGCACTCAGCCATAACCAAGGGTTGCTTTTGTTCAGCCTGATGCGCTAGGGGAGCCAGCTCATAGCTCATGTGTGTCAACAGAATACTCGCAGGCCTGGCTTACTCTTTTTGTTTTGTTTTTTGTTTTTTCTCTAGACAGAGTTTCTCTGTGTAGCTTTAGAACCTGTTCTGGAACTCTCTCTGTAGACCAGGTTGGCCTCAAACTCACAGAGATTCTCCTGGCTCTGCCTCCTGAGGGCTGGGATTAAAGGCGTGCACCACCTGGCTGGCCTGCCTTATTTTTATTGTTTTATTTTAGGCTTTCATTTTTTTGGTTTCCTTATTCATGCTCCTGCCTTTTTGTGTAAGACAGGGTCTCATTATGTATCCTTGACTGTCTGGAGCTCTCTGTGTAAACCAAGCCAGCCTCAAACTCACAGAGATCCCACCTACATCTGCTTCTTGAGTGCTGGGATTAAAGCTGTGTGCCACCACACCTGTCCCCCTCTGCCTTTTTATTGGACTGTGTAAACTTTCTCTTTTAATTTGTTGTTGCTGTGGATGAACCTAGAGCCTCACATGTGCTGGGCAAGTTCTCAGAGCTTCACTCCAGCCTGAATTCATTTTTCTGTTTCTGTGGTTATATGATGGTGGCTGCTCTCTGTTGCTGATGCTGCGTTCCATCCACCCTTGCCCACTAGCCACCCTACTCAACTTCTTTTCCATGTATCTTTGCTGCCTGCATCTTGAGTTTCACAGTTTCCATGGAGATTAGGCAGACCAACCTGGTCCCTGTCCACTATGGAAAGTAAAACTGTACTGTGTTCTGTTTCTCCAGGCCTCGACAAAGACAGCGTGTATATCCCAAGTGTACATGGCTGACAACCCCTAAAAGCACTTGGCCCCGATATAGCAAACCAGGTGAGGCCCTGCTGGGTTTTGGGCATTGACTTAGATTCAGTACCAATACTCATGGTTCTCTTGGGCAGTCACATTTACTTTAAATTGTTATAGTTTTCTATTTCATAGCAAGCTACCAAATATGCATAATTTAAAGAAAGAGGCAAGCCAGGCGGCAGTGGCGCACACCTTTAATCCCAGCACTCGGGAGGCAGAGCCAGGTAGATCTCTGAGTTCAAGGCCAGCCTGGTCTACATAGTGAGATCCAGGGCAGGCACAGAAAACCCTGTCTCGAAAAACCAAAAAACAAAAAAACAAAAAAAAGAAAAGAAAAGAAAAGGAAAAGGAAAAGAGCAGCAGTACAGAGAGGCAAGAGGGATGATGGAAGTGTCCAGAGACCCTTTTCCATGTCTCGATCGGCAGGCATGAGAGCCCCTCAGAGGGTGAGGGCGTGTAGTTGTGCTGGTGAGAGTGATGTCATAGACCTGCCTCTCCCCAGCAGTCCTGGCTCTTCTGTGTGGGTGAAGACCTGGATGGGAGCTCTGGACCTATGCACTGGTGCCTAAGAGTATCTTTTGTCCCTGCCAGGCCTCCTGCCTTGTCAACAAGAACACCTACACATGCAGGCAAGCTTGTTGACTGTGTGGTCCTGCTAGACTCTGGCCTTAGATAGGACTATTTTAGGAGGGGAACTTAGAGACCAAGAATTACTGTCCTATTTAATGGAAATTTACCAGAGAGAAATTTTCCTGTACACTCAACATTGTATATAAGGAACAGAGGAAAAGTGTCTAGTTATAACTCACCATCACCTGTAGGATCTGGGGTAGTGCTCACTGCATAGCCACTTTGGATGCTAATCCCCCAAACCTGGGCATGGTGATACGGTGTTGTAGTCCTAGTATTGTTTCTAGTCAGCCGTACTGACATGGCACATTTCCCTCCTGTGTACTCTGGGTGGGTCTGAGGAAGCAAAGCAGACAGGACTCTAGGTCTTGCTACAGCTCATGCAGTGCGAGCAGGCCTACGCACTCCACAAGAGCTCTTGGCAGATAGCATCTTACAGCCTGTATAGCACCAGAACTGGCAACGTGCACCAGACACTCAGTTTGAGTTGAGTTCATGTGGCATATTTGTGCCAGGAACAACAGGAGGGCTGTGACTGCCTAGAGCTGCAGAGTCCTGCAAAGTACCACAGCCTGGCCCCCAGCACACCCTCCCTGAGCAATATTCATTTCTTCCAGGTCTGTCAATGCGGCTGCTAGAATCCAAGAAAGGCCTTTCTTTCTTTGCATTTGAGCACAATGAGGAGTACCAGCAAGCACAGCACAAGTTCCTGGTGGCTGTGGAGTCCATGGAGCCAAACAACATTGTGGTGCGTAACCCTGCAGCTCCTGAGGGGCAGAGATCAAGCAGTGTACTATGCCTGGGCCAGCTCCCTCTGTGGTTTGGGGAGGCTTGTCTGAGAGCAGCTGCTTCCCCTAAGAATGGAAGATGCCAGCCAGGCGGTGGTGGCGCATGCCTTTAATCCCAGCACTTGGGAGGCAGAGGCAGGCCTGGTCTCCAAAGCGAGTTTCAGGAAAGGCGCAAAGCTACACAGAGAAACCCTATCTCGAAAAACCAAAAAAAAAAAAAGGAAGATGCCTGTGTGCAGAGCAATCAGACCCTGTGTTCAGAGGAAATGTGCTTGGCTCCTCAGAGGAGAGCTACACTCTGCCCTCAGTTCCCTTCTGTAGACTGTGTGCAGGGCATTGTGGGGTCTTTTCCCAGCTCTCTCTGCCTTTAGCTTAGGTGATACAGCAGTGGGTATACGTGGCTCCCTTCTTCAGGTAGCCTGTGCCTTTTGTGCTCCCGCAGCCTGTGTTCTGAGTACCCTGCCAGCTCCAAGTGTGGGCCACAGTTTGCAATCACTGAGGACAAAGAGGAGCTCATCCTCTGTGCCTTTGTATACCTGACCCCTGAATGATGTCACATTCTTTTGAGGAGAAGAAAAATGCTAATTTCCGGGGCTGGAGAGATGGCTTAGCAGTTACGAGCACTGGCTGTTCAGGTCCTGAGTTAATTCCCCGCAACCACATGGTGGCTCACAGCCATCTGTAATGAGATCTGGTGCCCTCTTCTGGCATGCAGGCAGAACACTGTATACATAATAAATAAATCTTTTTTTAAAAAAAGTTAGAAAATGCTAATTTCCATGCTCTTGGTTAGGGCATAGAGAGCTAATTAGTTAGACCAGTTTTTGAGTTCCCACCTTGAACTAGGTCAGTGGTTCAGCTGAGCCACAACACCATATACCTTAAGTTAAAAGTAGACTATGAGCCAGGCATGGTGGTATACTCCTTTAATCCCAGCACTTGGGAGGCAGAAGCAGGTGGATCTCTGAGTTAGAGGGCAGCCTGGTCTACATAGTGAATTCCAGGCCAGCCAAGAATACATAGTGCAACCCTCTCTCAAAAGAAAAAAGGAAAGAAAGAAAGAAAGAAAGGAAGGAAGGAAGGAAGGAAGGAAGGAAGGAAGGAAGGAAGAAAGGAAGGAAGAAAGGAAGGAAGGAAGGAAGGAAAGAAGGAGAGAAGGAAAGGAGAGAAGGAAAGAAGGAAAGAAAGAAAGAAAGAAAGAAAGAAAGAAAGAAAGAAAGAAAGAAAGAGAAAGAAAGGAAAGAAAGAAAGAAAGAAAAGCTAGGGCTGGAGAGATGGCTGAGTGGTTAAGAGCACTGGCTGCTCTTCCAGGGGTCCTGAGTTCAATTCCCAGCTACCACATGGTAGTTCACAGCCATCTATTGAGAGATATGATGCCCTCTTCTGGCATAAAGTTGTACATGCAGACAAAGCACTCATACATAAAATAAATAAATAAAGCTTTAAGGAAAAAAAAAGACTGAAAACAAACAAAAAACTATGACTATTTTATTTTTGAACATTTTTCCTAGCATGGGGCACGGCCTGGTGCCAAGGATTCTACCCGCAGTTTTTCTCTAAAACTATCTTCCTTTCCAACAGGTTCTACTCCAGACAAGTCCCTATCACGTTGACTCACTTCTGCAGCTCAGTGACGCCTGCCGCTTTCAGGAGGATCAAGAGATGGCTCGAGACCTTATAGGTGAGCCAGCTTACCTGCACCTGCCGCTTGAGCCCTCCAGCTCACAGGCAAATGCTACTTCATGAGATGACAGGGGATGCTTCATGGAGATAGATAGAATCCACTTGGGTAGAACGTACAATCGATTGTATCTAGTGCACGCCACTTGTGTAGCCTTTACCACCCTCTCTATCTCTCAGTTGTAAAGCGCTTTGGTCTGTCCTTCAGTCCTGGGAACTGCTAGTGTCCTTTGTATTTGTTCTTGAGCGTAGAGTTCGTGCAAACGTGTGGCCTTTGTGTTTGACTTCTTTCATTTACTGTCTTCGTTATCCCTGTTAGAGCATGTATCATACTTGCATGCTGTTTTTGCTATATAATACTCCATCTGTGTGTAGACTGCATTTTCTGTACCTGTCATCAGTTGATGGACACTTAGGTTGTTTTCTGGCTATTGGAAATGGTGCTGCTGTGAATACACCTGTGCAGGTTTCATGAGGATGCATGTTGGTGTACACGTGTGGGTACTTGGTGTTAGCAGATCACAGCACCAGTTGTAATCTCCTGGTATATGAAGCATTTCCCTCTGGAGCTTACAAATGTATGTTGCAGTAAACTTAGTCATTGAAGAATACCTGGGAAGTCCTGTGTGTGCCCTCTCTCTTTCAGGGTCCCAGTTATATGACCTCCCTCCTTCCAGAACGTTCCTTGTTTTGAGTTGTTAGAGGAGAGAGTTACAGTCATTGTGTCTGTGACACCCTCCTCTGGTATTTGTGGCCCACAGAGAGAGCACTGTACAGCATGGAGTGTGCATTCCATCCCTTGTTCAGTCTCACCAGTGGGACTTGCAGGCTGGATTACCGCAGACCTGAGAACAGGTGAGTTTGGTCCACCCTAGAGTGAGTAATGGGCTACTTTCAAGTCACGTGAGTGACTGTTGTGAGTTTAGTGGGGAACAGGTGATGCAAGACTGTCCCTGAGGATGGATCAGGGTCCTGAAGATCCAGAGTACCTTGTAAGCTTTGGGGTGCTCACAGCAGAGAGCTGGGCTCAGGGAACCAGGCATCAGATTGATCCAGAATTAAACCTATTCAAGTTATAACTGTTCTGACAAGCCACAGAACAGTGAGAGCTAGAATCATGCCTCCCATGTTTTTGGAGGAAGAGACTCATTGGCAGTGAGGGTAAACTATTGTAGCATGCTTTGCAGTTGTGTCCTGTTCTTAAATCTGAGATGAGCATGGATTCAGCTTGACTTCAGGGATCATGCAGAGAGTACTCTCTTTTCCATGTTTCTCTAAGCCCGCCCAACCTCTGGTTTTAGCCCGTATGTGTCCCCCTTCCTCCCTCACACGTAGCGCTCTACTTTCTGGATATCCCTGTCTGCCGCAGCAGGGAGTCCCCCACCTTAGCCACAGCCATTGTCTGCTCTCCGGCACAGTGTTGGGTTCCTGTGTATTGCTTTTGTCTCTTCTAGTTAAACTCTTACTGCTTTAAACAGGTTCTAAAATTAAGTCACCAAGATGACTAAAGCTGTCCAGCTTTACCTATCCAGGTGTAACGCTATGACAACTGTTAAAATCTGAGCATAAGTTAAGAGTATGATTATATAGGTTCTCATTCTCTTCCTTTAAATGGTAATCAGGAAACAACTAGCAAGAAGACAGGTTTTGCCAGGTATGGTGGCACATGCCTGTAGTCACAGCACTGAGAGGTAGGAATCAGTTGAGGTCATCTCTGATTACATAGTAATTTGATGCCAACCTGGGCTACCATAAGATCTCCTCTTAAGGAAGCAAAAAGGAAAAGAAGAAAAAAGAGGTTTCACATACACTTGATTGTAGCCTAGCATAGTGGCACCGTGAACAGACTTGGCATTCTGAAGTAGGAAGATCTCTTGAGCCGGTTTGTTCAAGGTCAGACTTGGCAGCATAGTCAGACCATGTCTCAAAACCAGAAAAGCTTGATTTTCGTGTCTAAGTACATTTCTAACTAAATAACAAGGAGCACGTATTTCCTCCAGACACAGGGAATGTTCACAAACACTAGAGCTAGCCACTTAGGAAATGCTGTCTCAACCCAGAGGGCGGACACAGTGCTGGGCCTCTCACTTGTCATGTTCTGCTGCCTTCTGTCACTAATTCATGGATAACTGTCTTTGATCTAGGAGCTTCTACCTGGCCCTCTACAAGCAGATGAGTTTCTTGGAGAAGCGAGGATGCCCACGTACTGCACTGGAGTACTGCAAGCTCATCCTGAGGTGAGTATTCACTTTGACTGCATGGCCACCTGTCCCTACCACAGTGACCCCAGATCTGTGGGGACTCGAGCCATGACCACACTCCCTCTGTCTCCCTTGTCTCCACTTACTGTGCTGCCTCGGAAGCCTTGAGCCAGATGAGGACCCCCTGTGCATGCTGCTGCTTATTGACCACCTGGCCTTACGGGCCCGGAACTATGAGTACCTGATCCGCCTCTTCCAGGAGTGGGAGGTATGTGGAAGCCGTGTGCTGTGACCTGCAGCTGCAGCTGTGTCTCCCTTACCTGGCTCAGCTACACCTCTGTGTTTGAGGGACAGTTTTGTGATATGATGGTGAAGGCATGAGTCAGTGCAGGTAGATCCCAAGGGCCTCCTGCTTTTCTGGCTTCCTCTTTACCTCTGCTGAACAATTACAGTCTTCCTAGATGGTGTTCCAGCAGCCTTTCGAGAACCCCTGTTCACAGGCCTGCACCACAAACAATGGTACTAGTAGTGATGAAAAGTTGGGAAAACCCCAGAACTCACTGTGGTCCACTTAAGAGGCAATCATGAGGCAGAGCACCATATAGGGTTGACACGGGGAACCTCAGCATACAGAACCACATTCTGCAGAAATGCTGGGGAGATAGCATAAGCCAGTCCCTGTGCCTTGCCAGATTTGCATGTAAATAAAAATGAAGAATGGCCTGACACCACACTGCTAGCCTCTGGCCCAGCTGCTGTGAATGCTAAGTACACCTTGGGTGCCCGACATCACCAGGAAAGAACATAACTGTCTGTTCATGACTGTGGACATGTGTCACAGTGACAATTTCAGTTTATCGAGTTAACTACCATGCTTTAAGATCAGTTCTGTTAGACACTTTAAAAAGAGTACAGGACTCCCATCCCATCCCATGGTTGGTTCTTGTCAGGGAAGAGAGGCATTGGGTTTTGTGCTGGTTGCTTCCAGCAGGGCCTAGTAAGGGATAAGTCATTTTAAGTTACATAATGTTTGGTGTAGTTGGCCAGGAAGTTTTGCTTGTTGGGATCTGATTTGTAGACTCCCTGGAGCTCATGAAAGCATGGCTACAGGAAATAACAAAGGGCTGCAGGTAAGTGATCATTATGGCTTATGTAGTTGTAGAATAAAAAAGCAGGGCATAGTGATTTGTGTTTTAACCCCAGTTATTGTAGGGGACAGGGCAGGGGCAGGTGCATTGGCTAGCTAGCCTAGACAGACGACCTGTCTCAGAACATAAAGGTCGAGAAGCAGAGAGATGGTCTCACAGGTAAAGCACTTGAGACCAAGCCTGATGACCTAAGTTTGGTCCTTAGAACCACATAGTGGAAGGAAAGAACTGACTTCTGCAAGTTGTCTTCTGGCCTCTACATGTGCTATGGTATGCATGTATACGTACACGTGCACACTAAATAAATAAATGAATGAATGATTTTTAAAAAGCTAAGAAGTGAAATAGATTTGGAGAACAATTGAGGAAAGACACCCAATATCGACCTCCAGCCTCTGCACTCATGTACCTGATGGAGAAGACGTAGCACAAGTCACTAGCCTCCTCCCGAACCATAGAGAAAGGAAGGAAAGTACTGGAAAACACTTCTAGGTTAGGTGGAGTCAGACCTCACTTTTGATGACTGACTTTATAAGCTTTCTGCATAGGCAGGAAGGCTGGCTTCCCTGCTTCCAGAGCTGAGGGTCTAGGCAGGGGACACCCATCCTTAGGGCCCCTGAGGCCCCCGCCTGCTGCTGTAGCATCAGTCATCTGACTGGGCTGATTCCTATCCTTCTGTGTCCTCTTGTGTTTCCTACATGTAGAAAATGGGTTTTCTTCATGCTGAGTTAAGGTGAGAGGCCCACAAGGAAGCAGTTGTGGGCTCACCTGGTATCCACCGCACACTTGTAAACTATGCATTTTGTCTTCACAAGCTTAAGGCCGCAGACTTTGTTTCTTCGTCCCTTATAGGCTCATCGGAACCTATCCCAGCTCCCAAATTTTGCCTTCTCAGTTCCATTGGCATATTTCCTTCTGAGTCAGCAAACAGACTTACCTGAGCATGAGCTCGCCTCTGCCAGGCAACAGGCTTCCCTCCTGATACAGCAGGCGCTCACTATGTTCCCTGGAGGTAAGTGCCGCCTCTTGTCTGGGGATTGAGGTCACAGCCCTTCCCATACTTCACGGAAAGATTGCCTTCCCTTAAAGGCCTAAAGACTTGCTGTAGTTCTAGTTAGATAGCTGGTCTACCCACTGAGCCTACTACAAGTTCGGTGAGGGCGGGGAAGAGAGAGGGACAAATGTCTTCCCTGAGGTTTAGTTTCAGGATGGGAGAGCAGGACATTTTCCAGAACATGCAGTATATTAGATGGTCTTTGGTACTAGAGGAAAAAAAAGCAGACATAGTATCTAGAAAGGCCTAAGGCTAGCCCAGAGGCAGCTTGAAGGGCACTGGCTGTGAGTAGCCAGGAGGAGGCCCTGGTCTACTGCCCAGGCATTCTCACAGACGTGGCCAGGAGAGTAAGGTGATTGATTACCTGCAGATCTTTCCTAAGAGTGTACTCAGAGTGAAACTGACAAGATTCCTGTGGGGCCGACTTCTTTTCTATTAGAAAGTCCCAGAATTGGTACCACATTGTAGACTCTGAGTTCCTTGAGCCTTGGCCAGAACTCTGCCTACCAACCAGACCTGAGCAACCTCAGGCAGAAATAGTGCCTATTTGCTAACCCAGTGAGGGTCAGTTCCATTACTTAGAAGCTGCTTATGCCTTCTGTGGTCTGATGTAGCTTGCATTACCTCCTCACAGGATGCTGCAGTATGAGCATGTCCCCAGGAAGTCACTGGGAGGACTGTGTTGGTAGATTACCAGCATGCAGGCTGTTTAGAGAAGCTAGCACTTTGGTGAATAGCACTACATGCAAGGGAACCCTGGGTTGGCCACTGATGTGCTCCTGGTCCCTGCAGAGTTAGCTCTTGCAGGGCACAGTCAGCCCCACTCTCACGTCTGACCTTCATATGATCAAAGCGTCCAGCCACCCGTGCTTGGAGGGGATAGGCAAGTCTGCCTTGGATGCAAGTGGAACAAGAGGCAGCAGGATATGCACGGACTTCCCCAGGGTTCAGAGGTGCCTTGGCATCTAGTGTGAGAGACCCAGCCTAGGAACAGATTTGTAATGGTAGTCACAAATGGCCCTTTGGCTATCCAGCTTCCTTTACCTGAAGAATACTTAGTGGCTGGGAGCCAGTACAACAAGGGCTGCAGAAAACATGGAGCCTTTACCCTTTTTTTTTTCAGCTCTTATGCCATTGCTGGAGTATTGCAGTGTGCGGCCTGATGCAACAGTCTCAGATCACCGCTTCTTTGGGCCAGATGCTGAGATAAGGTAACGATGTGAGATTGTAGGCACTGTTCCCCTCACCCTTAAAGGAAGAGCGGAGCCTGTCCTGGGGGACCCTATGCAGCCGAGGAAGTCCCTAGAGCCCACATCCATGTGCAAGACATTTCACCTCTGTGGGGCAGGTGAGCAGCCTCTAGTCTAAAAAATGGGGTTCGCTCATGGTCTTTGCTATCGTTAATTTTCTCCAGATTTCTGTATTGTCACATTTCTCATAGACCAGAAAAAAGAGTAATATATATCATGTCATGGCCCCCACCCTTCCTACAGACTCATAATCAGCAGCTGAGGGCCATCCTTTGGTGCTGTTCCACACAGGAAAACATACTCATTCTGGTGTTTTTCACATTTCTGTCAAGTGGTCAGTATTACTAAACTCAGACAACAAGGAGTGTGCTCTACCCTTCAGGAATACCCAACCCTCAGAAGGTGGAATATCCCTGGTCAGCGACTGAGGGGTAACCTCCTTTAGTCCAAGGCACTAGGCTTTTCCTGGATTTCCCTTTGCCCACCATGGAGCTCTGCCAAAGATCTGGTTTCCTTGCTCTTCCACAGCCAGCCCCCTGCCCTGAGCCAGCTGGTGAGTCTGTACCTCGGGAGGTCACACTTTCTTTGGAAAGAACCCGCCATTATGAGCTGGCTGGAGGAAAACGTCCGTGAGGTTCTGCAAGCAGTGGATGCTGGGGACCCTGCTGTGGAGGCCTGTGAGAATAGGTGAGTTGAGCCTGACAGACATGTCAGAGAACCTAACTTAGGGAGGGCACCTGCCTACATGAGTCCTTTGTGTGTCTCCTCCTGGGTCTTTCTCACAGACATAGAGCCTCTGATTTCAGCTTGACTTTGAAGGAGCCACCAGGAGGTCCTGGGCATGGCTGCTGCACAGAGATGTGAAGGGGTGTGTGGTTTGGTTTAGTTTGTTGCTGCACAGAGATGTGAAGGGTGTGTGGTTTGGTTTAGTTTATTTCTGCACAGAGATGTGAAGGGTGTGTGGTTTGGTTTAGTTTGTTACTGCACAGAGATGTGAAGGGGTGTGTGGTTTGGTTTAGTTTGCTGCTGCTTTTGTGCTGTGTTTCCATACTTGCTATCATGATTGCTTTTCTTACCCTTCTTGACAAAGATTGGAGCCAAAAGGTCACCAGAGCAGCTTGCTGACCTCCTTTCTACATGTGGGGTTTCCTGTAACATAGAACCTGTTATGCTGCATTTAAGAAGCAGCCCCTTTGCCCGTTTGTGCAGTTTTGCTCATGGTCCTCATCAGCATCCTGGCTCTGTCATCTCCCTGAGCTATGGAATCAGGAGGTCCAGTGGTAGACATGAGGCTAAATTCTAGACTGTCTGAGGACTGGGGAAGAGGAAGTACTATTGCTTCCAGCCCCCCCCCCCCCCCCCCCCCAGTCTTAGAACTGCTGTCTGGGCTGCATACTTCTCCCTGCGCTGCTTCTCAGCTCTGTGCCCAGCAGGCGGCAGGCCCCATGCAGTAGCAGTAACAACTGACACACCAGGGATTCTGTTGTGGACACTTCTTTAGTGTCTCACCAGAGTACCCACCCACGGCTGTCCTCATTTTCATCTCACGGATGAAAATGCAGACCGATCTAGTAGCCTTTGCTTTCAGGATCTACTCTGCCACAGGGCTAGTAGCACAGCTTCCCCCCAAGAATGAGAGGTGGGAGGTTTTACCACAAGTGGAACAAGCCAGTCCTTGCTGGATCTTTCCCAAGGTGGGTATGGTTGACTTGGTGTTTTATACCAGTTTATCAGTTTATCTGCCATTGTCTACTCTGGCCTCAGGCGGAAGGTGCTGTACCAGCGTGCACCCAGAAACATCCACCGCCATGTGATACTCTCTGAGATCAAGGAGGCTGTTGCTGCCCTACCCTCGGTAAGAGAAGAATGCTGAAAATGGGGGCTTTGTGTGTGCCAGTCACAGTGTAGCTACCTACAAATTGGCCTGCGTGCCAAGCAGAGCTGGAACTGGTACAGAGGGCTCTTCCCCTCAGCCAGCTTCTCTGGGCCTTCCTCACTGTATCGTTGCGTTAGTGAGCTATTCTACCAGGGTGTCACACTCTCTGTGATGGAGACCTAGCCCTTCCTCACAACCCCTGCAGCAATACTTCACATAACTGTGCCTCCTATGTTTTCCGTTGGCACTCTCGGGGGTGGGCCAAGGCTGGATCAGTTGGTGAACCAGCAGCTCAGTGGGACCCAGTGGCTCTCCTTCTTAGTTCATGTTCTGTAGTCAGGCCAGTCATTTGTAACATGAATGTAGATGGTAGCACCTGTGGAAAATGCCCTTTGCTCTACATCCTACTGATGAGGGGAAAATGTCATACATGTTCCCCTGACTATCCTCTGGGAGAGACTGTTCCACTTAGACCCAAAGTTTCTTGGAACAGAAACAGCACTTCTGCCAGATGGAGTGAGTGGCTGACTCCTGGCAGATGGGTCAGGTCTCAACAGCTGAAACTTGGGAAGGCAGAGGCTGCCAGCAGTGCTCCAGAATCTCTGTTTTTGTCCCCTCCTAAAGGATGTGACCACACAGTCTGTGATGGGGTTTGATCCTCTGCCTCCTCTGGACACCATCTACTCTTACGTCCGACCAGAAAGGTACCTTCCCTGCTTTGTTCTCATACCCACACACCCTCGTTGGTCCTTTGGGGCTCACTGCAGCTATCCTTACAGATTAGAAGGAAAAAGGCAAACACAGGCTAACAGGGCCAGTCCACTCAGGAATAGGGGACACACAGTGTAACATGAAATGTCCGCTGAATCCACCAAAGGTCTGAGCACCTCCCTATAGGTTTTGTAGCAGGTGTGAGAAGTACAGTGGGAAACAAAATAAGGAGCCACCTCTGACCTGGTGCACTGTACAACAGACGTCAGACTTAGAACCCAGGGAGACATTGGGTCAAATTTACTTATGAACCTGTGGGAGAAATGACTACGAAGAAGGATATGCCAGACCAGGAAGTGACAGTCACCTGCTTTGTAGAAAGATGTGGCCCAACCAGACAAAGGATGGCAGCTGGTACTCTAGCATGTGCAAAAGCCCCCTTCCAAGAGCAGAGTGTAAGGTCCGGTGAGCACTGAAGGAAGGCCCATGTGGCTGAGTCCGGAGAATGGGGGTGTGGGCCAAGCATTAATATGGAACAGGCCTGAGTCCCAGGCTGTCATGTGTATTTGGGCAGTTGGTAGAGTCTGGCCATGAAAGAACTCATTTCCCTTCCCTCCTACCCTTGACAGCTGCCTTACCTGGGTCCATTGCCCCACAGTCCATTCCAAACAAGCGACACCAGGCCATCTAGACCGTGGCAAAACATGTTGAATAGAGTGACTCTCATTTAAGGTTTTAGATTAAGATGAGAATTTCCAATGGATTCAGAAATATCTTGACAGGCTGGCATAGCGAGCCATCATAGCGTTCTGCTGTGCTCTTGGCATCCCCAGAGTGGACGTGTGATGATACTGTGCAGTAGAGCTGTGCTGCATCCCCTGAGATGCCCTGACCCTTGCTGCCTGCCTTTGTGACTGCCAACGCCGTCCCCAGCCTTCAAATGCTAGTTACCTTGTCTTCTTTCCATGTGACCCAGCAGGCTAGGTACCTAAAGAGCCAGCACCCTGGGACTGGTTACCTCTCCTTTCTCGTTGCTCTTGGGTGTCCACAACTCCACCCTAGGCTGGTTAGTAGTCATCACTGCCCACCCCAGATCCTGATCTGCAGTTTAGGACCCAGAGCCTTAGCTCCACTTAGAGGCTGCCTCTTCCTAGCTGTTAGGAGACTGGGTAAGAACAGCTGGCAGGGGCTGGGACCCCACAGTGTCTGCTGACCTCATTTTCTTAACTTGTTTTCATTTTCAGGCTGAGTCCAGTCAGCCATGGAAACACAATCGCCCTCTTCTTCCGATCATTATTGCCAAATTACACCACAGAGGTATGTTGATTGAACACATTGGTCTTTCCCTCCCAAGTTGCTATGGGCAAGTCCGGCTCAGGGTGGAGGCAGGAATGGCTGAGACTGTGCCTGCCTGTGGTGCCATGTTTAGGAAGTGGGGACTTGGCCTGCTGAACTTGCAGTAGCCATTTCAAGGTGAGTAAGTAGTGTGAGGCTGAGAGACGGCTCAACATTGCGGTAGGTTGGCCATGGTTAAACATGTGCACTGGCTTTTTAGAGCTTCTTCTTCTGGGCAGGGACCTTGGGAGGGGACAGGCCCAATCTTGGAGCTTGGGCTGCCTCAGACTGCTAAACCCCAGGTCTCAAATCTGTACAGACAGCCCCCACTTAGATATGTCTCATTGTTCAGGGGGAGAGGCTGGAGGAAGGAGTGGCCGGGGGTCCGAACCGCAATCAAGGCTTGAACAGGCTGATGTTGGCCGTACGTGACATGATGGCCAACTTCCACTTCAACGACCTGGAGGTGCCTCGGGAGGACAATCCTGAGGGCGAGGGGGACTGGGACTGACTGTCCAGATGCTGTGCCCAGAGCTGTGCAATTATGTTCCTGATTCTTTCCTGGTTGGAATTAACCAGTTCCCTGAAGTAGAAATGCTGACCATGTCATCCACCCGTGTCTTTTGTTTTCCCTCTAAATGTGAGTGGGGTATGCTCTGCTGTGAGTGAGCTTTTCCTCCAGTGCCCTCAAAAATAGTCCAGGAGCAGTGAGCCCCACACCATATACACCCTACCATGTGCCTTACACTTTCAGAATTTCTAACATAATGCATAGAAAGGGGTTTTCCTGGAGTCTTCAGTGCAAGGACCCCACATGCTCCTTGCTAGGGGGCACTGAACCTTCCACAGTGCTGCACCCAGCGTGTTTGCAGTGGTGGGGATCAAACCCAGGGCCTGGCACATGATCTACCATTGAATGATAGTCCCAGCCTAGGAATTTTATTAGTAAACTTGGAGAGCTGGAGGTGTGTCTCAGATGGTAGACTGCTTGTTAGCATGCACAAAGCCCAGGATTCGATCCCCAGCACAACACAAACCAGGTGTGGTAGTGTTCATCTGTAATCTCAGTACTCAAGAGGTAGAGAGAGGGACAAGGGGATTCGAAGTTAAAGATCACCCTCTGCTATATAGTGAGCTCAAAGCCAGCCTTAGTTACGTGAGACCCCAGCTCAAAAGAGGGGGTTGGGGCATGTGGTGCCCAGAACTGAAAGAAAAGCCAAGAAGCAACTGTAAGGCAGAAAATTCAAGGATTCTTTGCAGAGGTTAAAGGGTGTTTGATCTAGGGATGAGTGGGGAGCCCTGACCAAGAACCCCAGTCCAGTGGCGGGAACAGAGGCACAGCCAGGCAAGGCCGGTCCATGTCTCATAAGCTGTCTGATTGTGGAAAGGTCCAGGCTACTGAGATGTTATAAACTGTGTCAGGTATCTCTCGGGCAGCACTGCCCATCTGTCTGTACAGAGACTGGGGGAGGTACTGCCGTGGGCTCTAGTCTGAGAGATGGCTGGTGAAGCCCCCCTTAATCTTGGTCCATTGATTGCTTCCTGGGAGTTCAGACGTCACTGGATCCATGGTATGGACGAGGTACAAATAAAGCATGCTTCAGGAATGTCCGGAGGGCCATCTAAATGGCTCAGTGAGTAAAGGTACTCGCTTCCAAGCCTGATAACCCGAGTTCAATCCCCAGGACCCATATGGTGGATGGAGAGAGCTGACTCCTGCAGGTTGTCCTCTGACCTCCACACATACATTGCGGCATGTGCACACCTATACAAACACCAAAAAAATGGAAAAGGGGCAGCTTGGTGGTTAAAAGTACTTACTGTGCTTGGTGCTTTTGCAGAGGACCAGGGTTTGATTTTAAGCACCCATGGCGGGTAGCTCACAACCACCATAATTCCAGCCCCAGCATACAAACATACACATGATGTGGCTGAGCAGGGGCCCAGGTCACTGTCCCCTCAACAGGACATTAAGGGCTGACTTGTACCCATCTGTAGTCAGCCTAAATGTCACAGCCCATTTCTAAGTTAGCCATTTATAGCGGGGCTCTGTGTTCAATATATGTGCCTGGTGAAAGATCACGTATCACATGAATTGGTGCTGAGTCTCTCTTTTTTCTCCAGCATGAATTGGCAAGGCCATGAAGTCTGGATACAGGTTCTACTACTTGTGCTCATGGGTCAGCAGGGGCCTGGGGAGGGCAGGCCTGAGGGGCATAGCTCCTGCCAGTTGCCTCACCTACTCCTGGGTTTGGTGGGAGATCTGCACCCAGTCCCAGGGAGGGGTGCTGTTGAGATGGTCCTAATTCAATGTCTGAATCCCAGGTTCCAGGTTGGAGTGGCCTGTGGTGAGTTTCAGCTAAGGGGAGGAGGGATTGGCTAGGAATGGGTTTGTTTGCTGGAAATGATAAGCAAGCACAGAAAACCTGGCATCCTGCCTCTTCCTTTCAGCAGCTGTAAGTCCATCCAGATGAGGATGTGATATCTGGAGCTGCAGCAGCTATTCTACAACCGCGAGGCAATGAACTCCAAAATGAAGAGCCAGTGTACTAGGAACAGTGAAGCAGAGGATGCCCTAGGCCTTCGGGGAACTTCCCACCTCCAGGCCTGTATCCTGAGAGGCCATTAAATGATTGGCTTCAGAAGTGTTGCTCAGACTTAAGTAATTTTCAACTGAATCCATTTCTAATGGTGATAAATAAAAACCAGTCACTCACGTCATCTGTGGATCATCAGGAAAAATAACTTTTTGAGACAACGTCTCAATGTGTAGCCCTTGATGGCCTGGAACTTGCTATGTAGACCAGGCTGGCCTCAGAGATCCGCCTGCCTCTGCCTCCCAAATGTTAGAATTAAAAGCGTGCACCACCTCACCTAATCTGCATGTCATCTAAACAGCTTTAAAGTCTGGCCTGCCACCCTGGTTGAGGTGATAGTGTATCCTGCTCCTCCCTGGACCCTCAGTCTCAGCAAGAGGTGACTACTTGTGTGCTCCTGTGCAGAATGCTTGTGTGCTCCTGTGCAGAACTGTTGGGTGCCTGCTTGTGTGTTCCTGTGCAGAATGATTGTGTGTTCCTGTGGAGAATGATTGTGTGTTCCTGTGGAGAATGATTGTGTG
>CABHPQ010170584.1:44422-55719 GCA_902168405.1 Peromyscus aztecus | reverse complement strand
CTTCAGGTCATGTTTATGAAGGTCTGATGTGATCTGGAAGAATTTACAGGGAGACTGTTTTCCTTTCAGTTGCTTTTAACCTCTGTCTGCACAGGACAAAAGTCAGATGGCTTGATTTGAGTCAGGGCTCAGAATCACACTTCCACCACAGGCTGGAGTGTGTCTTTGTGAAAATCACTGGATCTCAATTGTTTCATTTTTCTCAGGTTCTTCTCTCTGAGTTTGGTTCCCTGGCTTGGGAGGGGGAGGGAGTCCAGCAGGCCCTGGGAGGCACAGCAGAAGGAGTGGGGCCATGAGAACCACAGGTCACAGGGGAAGCAGTGTAGGCTGAAGTGAGAGCATCACAAAGAGATGAAGTCTACTGCCAAGAAACCCCCACGAGCTTCTCTGTAGATAATCTGTGGGTGTGCTGAAATGTCGATTAGGTAGAACATCACTGTTCAAGGTCATGGCGTATGGGGATTAGACAGGGGCATCACCCTCTATTGTAGTGGTTGACACGTGAGAATATTCATGGAATAAGCTGGGCATGGTGGCTTATGTTTGTAATCCTATAACTCTCTGTAAGTTTGAAGCCAGTCAGCTGACAGCGAATTTCAAACCAGCCACTGCTACATAGTGAGACCTTGTCTCAAAAAGAGAGAGAGAAAAAAAAAGAATATAAAAAAAAACCAGAATTGAAAGGGGCAATTACAATGAATGAAGCCATTACTATAGGCCCCAAGGCAAGGACACTGATGTCCTTGTCAGAAGAAATGTGGACACGTGGTCACGTGACACATGCCCAGGTGAAAACCCAAACCAGGTAAGGATACAGCAGGAAAGCACATGTCTAGAAAGCAGGAAGAGATCTTCACTTCTGACTTCCCGCTTCTATCTAGAACAAGGACAATGTTTCTGTGGTCTAATCCACCCAGTCCCTGGTACTTCACCACAACAGCCGGAGCAAAACTAAAGCCATAGCAAAATGAATACAGTGCTCGATCTCCACCGACGGAGAACATCGGCCTGCATTCGAGCGGAGAAGTGCCTGTTTGCAAGAAATACAAGACAACAGAAAAGTTCCTCCCTTGTCGGTGTTATAGGTTTCGTAACAATAAACAGTCAAAAGCTCATTTACTGACAACCCTAGCACTGGTACACGACAAGATCTCAAGTATATTCTTCCGAGTGTTCGCACGTAACACACTAAAGCATAAATATGTGCAAATTACCTAAGGGTACAAACAAAAAACAAAAAACAAAAAACAGCAGAATAGAATGCAGTTGAGTTTTCACAATATGCTCACCATGTGATAGAACTCGAGATGTGATAGTGTACACCAGAGACTGGGAACAGAAGTCTAGGGATGTGGCCGGAGGCATGCAGTGGGCTGCAGAGCAGGACTGAGGAAGCCTGCCATTCTCACACAAAGACAGCTTCAGAGGAGTCAATAAAACAGAAGGCAATTGGCATCCAAAGAACACAACCTAACAAATGCCCTGATTTTTATTAGAAAGGTGGATTTTGGAACTCCAAAGCACATAGGTTTTTGTCTTGTTCCCTGGCAACGTGCTGAAACAGAATTGTTCTTACTTCGGATGTCAGGCTCTTAGAAGAGAGCAGGAAGAGTTAATGGGACAATGAGGACAGAGAGACCCTGCAAAGTAAACAGGCTACAGCCACTCGGTACCACAGCCCAGGCAGGCTGTTCTCTGAGGGGAACTGGGAGTGGGAAAGACTTTGAAAATTGTCCCAGTAAGTGGCAGACAGGAGGAGGGGGTCATTTGAGAGAACGTCCTCCCTATGATAAGAGATGTCTGCTTTGAATGCTCCTGAGCTGAGGGTGCCTGGCTCTCTGATCACGTACATCAGGAAAGCAGCGCACCGTGCAAGCATCTGGCCTTTTCCACGTGGAGCGGGGCAGGTGAGAAAGCCTCCTTATCCATCATCTACCCAGCCTGCAGGATAACTAATTTCTGTAAACCTGAGGGATGTTCTTTCCGAGTAATGTAGGTGACAGGAGAATACAAATGGCCTGTTTACAGTTGTCATTGCCGAGCAAGCGGGAACAGCCAGCTAGGTGGACGGCATGCTAACGCTGACAGGCTTTAATATTGCGCTGTCTAGCCAGGACACGTGTGCAGAAGTTCTCAGAATCATGCACGACCTTGGAAGGGCGTCTCCTTTTTCCCCCCTCCTCGGGGGGAAATATACCCAAGCTGTGTAGAACAGTGTATATCTGTCATTGATTTCTAGCTCTTTCCTTCAAATACTGGAGAGGCAGCTGTGCTGGGCACCGAGCTATTTATAAAGGAAGTGAGCGATTCCAGACACTCCTTAGGAGGTACTCAACACATAGCCAACACAGCTGAGGGTCAGAGGGCCTATGGAACCAAGAAAGGGTGTCTCTTGTACTGAAAATGCCAGAGGGGAAGATTCATGAAATCTGGGATATCTGATTTTAAAATTTCCAGAAAAGAGAAATTTTGTAACCTAAAGAACTAGATCTCGCCAGGCGGTGGTGGTGCATCCCTTTAGTCCTAGCACTCAGGAGGCAGAGCCAGGCAGATCTCTGGGAGTTCGAGGCCAGCCTGGTCTACAGAGCGAGATCCAGGACAGGTACCAAAACTGCACAAAGAAACCCTGTCTCGAAAAACCAAAAAGACTTAGATCTCCTACAAGGACAATCCATTCTTTTTCATCCTCTCCCCTTGGACCAGCCCTCTGCTTTAAATGCATCCAGCTACTTACACCTTACAGCAGGTATTGTACTTCTGCGACAAGCAAGCCAGTCTACTCCTCTTTCTTTTCGGCCTACCTACCTTATTAGCTTCCGGGAGAAGCAGCGGGAGGCAGTATTGGGACGAGAAAGGGAGAGAGTCCCATCTTCTCCACTCTGCAGGGCAGGCCTTGCAAGAGTGAAAAGCTGCAACAGTAGGGTGCAGCCAGCTCACTGTGAGGATAGTCGTCTACGTGTGTTGGGAGAATGTTGTGAGATGGGGAATTTTCATCTCCTTCTCAAACATTACCTTGAACCTGCCTCCACTTTGTGGATGGACACCATAGGTACTTGCTACTCTCAAGTAGCCTGGAAAACAGTTCAGATGGGCTCTCTTGGTAGAACAAAGGGATAAAGTGGAATATGTTGTAGACAGACAGAGTCCGAAGTCCCGTTAGGAGTGAAAGGAGATCCATGAACTCAAGGGTTCTGACCAAGGCAAGCGAGACATAAGCATGACCCATTCCAGTTCCAAATATTAGCTGAGAATACCAGCAGAAACTCAGGGCACGAAACAGCACTGAGAGCAGCAGAGTGCCTCAGGGCATCTTGGATTAGTCAGTGTTGTCTAGCGAAACAGAACTAATAGAACAAATGGATTTACTAGGTCTGAGAACCCTGTAGCCACTCAGTCTACAAAGCTGCATGCCTCAGCAGGCCCAGCCAAGTGCTGAAGGCCTAGAGGACTCTTAGAGAGTGTTTGAGCTTTGGTCCACACAGGAACCCAAAGGAGCTAGAGCCTGGTGTCAGCAAGAAACAAAGACAAGCCAGGGAGAGGTGTCGATTGTTTTCCTGAGACATCTTTTTGTCTGTGTCACCTACTGCAAAGTACTGCATACTCTAGGGAAGCCCTGTCCCCATGGGCTATCCTGGAAATGCCCCAGGACACATCTCTCGGTTGATTCCCGATCACATCAAGTTGACAGTCAAGATTAACTGGCACAGATCCTTTATCTTAGCATCCTAACAATGGCAAAGGAGAGAGATGATCTGCCCAAGCGTCTGGGCCGGAGAGACTGTTCAAATGACAGAGTCAGCCACAGTCATTCTCTGGCTGCAAAAATCTTCAAGTGACTTTTTCTTTATTTCCTATTTTTAGGTACTGCTTAGATTTTCTATGAGTTGGGGTACACACCCTAATTCCTCTTGCTATCTAGTGATTATAGACTAGAAACAAGATCAGCAGCACAAGAAGAATAAAAGCTACTATTTTTTTTTCTCCTCAAGTCTCAGCTCATGGTGAAAAACACACACACATATCTATTATTGTATGTCAAAGGGCACAGACACCATGGGGCCTTTCTGCTCTCATGACCAGCCCATCACGTGTCTTGCAGATAGGAACAAATCTGGATTCTCGACTTCCCACAGCCTGGCCGGCTCTTGTATTTATCTCTTGTTTATTTTTCCCACCCTTACCCGGCTCTCCTTACTGAGATAAGGATTCATAAAAATAAAAAAATAAAAAATTTAAGGGTTCAGAAAACAATTATTTTCTTTGTTTCTTTTGTAGCCTTTGCCAGTATTTCACCTCAGATATAGTTCTTATTCAACATCCCCAGTCACCTTTAACTAAACTGCCAAGGGCCTCCAACAAGGAAAAGCCAGGACTCCTGACAGAGAATGATCAAAAGAAGCAAAAGGCCCAGTGTGACGGTGCGTGTTTTGACACAGCTGCCCCTAAAAAGAGCTAGTCCTCTATTGGGAGCAAAATGCTGAGAAGAAAGAGATTTTGCTTTAATTCACAGCACAGTGCTATTACTAACAACAACGATATTCTAATGGAAGGACAAGGAGGAGGGAGGAGAGGAGGAGGAAGAGGAGGAGGAGGGTGGCCACAGCACCACCACAAAGCAAGCAACCTCCTGCCACAGTGAGGCTGAAATTAGAAGGTTCCAGAAGCCTGAACAGCAAGCACAGGCTATCCTCAACATCCATCAGTCGCCTAACCCCAGGCCCATCTTCTCTAGGTCCAGGAACCCTTCCTCCAGCTCTTCTGGGATAATCTTCAGTCACCGCTCCCTGCCCTCCTCATCTCCAGGAAGGGGCAGCAGATCCTGTTCAGCACAGGCCCATGACCATGATGCAGCCATTTTACACCCAAGGAGAATGCTAGCCTCCGTGATTGTCATCAGAAATTTGGACTCCTGGGCTACAAATCATTTCTTGCCTCTGTATCTCTTTCTGCTGTTGAGTCTGTTCTCTGACGTCCTATGGTACCTGCCCTCCCCCTCACTTCCAGGCAGGCTCCTTTTGTTCTTCTAAATGCCTGTCTTCTACTCAATGAACATCACACTATTTGCTCCTAATCTTTTCCCTTGAGTTGTGAGGCCAATACCACCTGCTTCATTGCCTCCCAAGTTGAGTACACTATCTTAGTAAAAAGCTTCTAGAAGTCATCAACAGGGATGCCAGACCAACCACCACCAATAGATAGATGTTGGTTCTGTCTGGAGATACTATGGATTGTTATGTCTAGGGGTAGGAGCTACTAGTGTCACACAGGCAATTACCAGAGATGCCACTAAACATCTAATAATGCACAGAACATTTCCCAGAGCAAATTAGTACAGATTCCTTAAGGTCAAGGTCACAGAGCTGAGGTTGCAGGGCCTTTCCCTAAGGAAAACACCTTTACAGCACCATAGGTACCAACAGGAGAAGGATGCTTGAGCCCACCCCTCCAATGCACCAGCCAGGCATCCCTTCATCCATACCTCCACATCTTTCCTTTAAATTAGGTCATGGGATTGAAGGGCACAGATGTTGAAATAACCTCACTGCACAGATGAGGAAGCTGAGGACCCAAGGGAAGACACAGCTCGTCCAAGGTCAGGCAAGGGAGGCTGGCTGTCTGGAACTTAATGTTCTGTTTCAGTAAGAACTCCTCATTAATCTATCTGGCAGGCATGCTATTTAGAAATGGAAGGTAGGTCAATCTGACAGGTCCCACTCCTGATGAGTCTCCTGTGCTTGTCTGTCATCTCCAAAGGACAGTGCAATGTCATTATTCAGGCAGGCTTCTGAATTATTTTTGAACTGTTTGATGTTTGTGTTTTCCTATATTATAAACAAACACTGGCGTCATCCCCCGTGTGTCTGCTTTGTACTTAATTTAATTATCATATATTACCTTCAGAGGTGACATTTCCCCAGACTAATCGTTGCATGCTAAGACAATAAGGCAACTAAGGCAACCGTGAGCTTTGGTTAGGGATAGATATGAATTTGGATTCTGCATTAAGTCTTCCCTTTGGTGACAGTGGTTGAAACCCAGCTCAAGTTATCTAAGGACCAAAAGGAAACTTAAGGGTTGACCTATTTGGAAAGTGTCATGTTGTGACTGGTTTAGGAACAGTGGAGTCTGGGATTTGAAAAGAGGTCGTCAGAGTTTGTCTCCCCTTTCCCTTCCATTGTTTCCTGCTTCCTTCTGGAAATCAGGAGTCTTTTATTCTAAACAACATTCTTTCCTTGTGTGGCAAAGATGCCCCTCAACATGCTTTTTATGATTTGAACCTGAGACACCCCAACACAGGATCCTATTTTGAACACGTGGGGGGCAGGTGGCAACACTGTCAGGGGAGGCTGTGGAGCTCTTAGAGGTAGCGTTTGACTGGAAGAAGTAGCTCTCTAAGAAGGAAGTACTAGAAGGATCTATCCTGCCCTCAGTTACCACCCAACTCTGCTTTCAGAGCTGCTGACATGCGAACTGTCAGCTACAGGTCCCTGTCACCTTAGACGGCTCTGTCTGCAAGTCTAAAATTGATCAAAATTGACCTTTCTTCTGGTATATTGTTTCTGTCAGGCACCATGGTCACAGCAACACAGAAGTACCTAACACAGTGGCCACTGGAGGACCTCAAGGTTATGGCACCTTCTTACCATCACTTGGGCCAGGAAGCTCCATTACACCACATGTGGCAGTGGACTTGGGTGCTCCTTGAAGTACCGTGCCAAGCATAAGCATGCAGAGTAAAATTGGAGGACTCTCCCCAGGAGGCTGCTTCACCAGGGCAGACACTAACAACTACATATGTGATGAAACCATCCCTACAGTTGAAGTCCCCTAAGGAGGAGCAGTTAGGCTTCTGTCATTACAGGTTACTTTGCCATTTCTGAATATTACATAAACTGAACAGTGCACCTCACTCTACATAATTAACTTGAAAGTTACCCAGGGTATAGGTGAGTCAATGGTTTAGTCTGTTTTGTTAATAAGCATACTCTATTATAAGGATGTACTACACTCTGTGTTCCCACACCCCTCCACTATCTATGAAAATTAGGTTGTTCTCCATTTGGGATCATAAGTGTGATAATATGTGCCCTGCTCCCCACCAAAGAGATGTCCCAGTTGTAAGTCCCAGTAAGTGCAAATAAAATGCCTTCTAGAGAGAAGGCATTGCTGGACACAGAAGTCAGTACTGCAAAAGAGAGTGCCCAAGTAGAGTAGGTCTTACATACAGTGACTGGGGTAGGCATATCAGAAAGCAGAGTTTTCAAAACACAGAGAGACATAGGAAATAAAAGCAGAAAATAGGTGGAGCCATGCTGTGATCTGGTGGCCAGGAGCTGTCAGAGGCTGGAAGAGGCAGCAAGATTTTCTTTTCGTGGTTGTTTAAATAAGCAAGTCCCCTCCCCTCCATAGACTCAAACTTTTGAATGCTCAGTCATCAGAGAGTGGCACTACTTGACAGGAATTAGAAGGTGTGGCCTTGATGGAGGAAGTGTGTCACTGGGGAATGGGCTATGAGGCTTCAAAAGCCCAAGCCGGGCCCAGTGTCTCTCTCTTCCCACTTCCTGTGGATGTGGATGGAGAACTCTCAACCTCTCCAGCACCATGTCTGCATGTGTGCTACCATGTTCCTCGCCATGATGACAATGGACTAAACCTCTGAAACTGTAAGCCGGCCCCAATTTAATGCTTTCCTTGATAAGAGTTGCAGTGGTCATGGTGTCTCTTCACAGCAATAGGATACTAAGACATTCCTATAGCCCCTGAAAGAGGTGTGGTCCTGCTGACCTGCTGACTACTGGCTATCAACTTTGGCCCAGTATCTCAACAGACACCATCCTGACCATCACAATCCTGAGTGCAGAAACCTTGTAAAGCAAAAATTCTAAAGTCTAAAATCCCTAAAGGATAAATTCCACAGAATCATAATTCTGAAAATATAGTATTTGAAGAGAAGAATAGTCAAATTCTTTAACAGGTACTTCACTAAATTAATACTGAGTTTAGTTCAGTGATAGTTTTGCATATATTTCTTTGAGTATATGTTAGTTCGTTGAGTATTTTATATGTGTATGCTAGTTAATGGTATTAGCTTTTAAATTGCTTCAGATTTTGCTTCAAAAATGTTTCCAATTGCTTGTTGCATTTTTTATAGAAATATAGTTTATTTTGAGCAGTGATCACATTTTGTGAATTAAAACAGTTCTCATTTGGTTAGACAGTAAAACTTAGGGGGTGGAACACTTGCCTAGCCTTTGAGAGAAGGCTGTGGTTTTTAACCCCAGAACAGCAAAAAGTAAGTAAGCAAATAATAATAAAAATAAACAGTTCTCGCCTCAAAGCTTATGTGAAAGAATCTGCTCCCAACCTCATTCAGGTTATTGACAGAATTATTTAGACGTCACCCTTGTCTCCAGGAAGCTGTCTTCAGTTACTGCCACATGGACCTCTTCAGCATGGCCACCTTCTTCACGGAGTTCCTCATGGATCATGGGAGACCTTTGAGCCAGGCTTCAGGCAAAGCAGCGTCTTGAGTATCTTGCGATGTAACCCTGGAAATGATGCCATGTAACTGCCACCCTGGTCCTCGAATCAGAAAGAAATGTAAGTGCTGCCACATTCAAGGAAAAAGCATTACTTCTGTGGTTCCACAGCTCTTTGAAATCCCTGCATATTATTTTAATTGAGTCTTTCAAGGGAAACTATATGATTCAGTGCTCAATTCAAAGCAGGTGTCAGGATGAAAATGATTTTGGTGGGTAAAATTTGAACCTGTAATTGCGAATGCATTCGTCTTGGCTTGTTTTGAGAGTCTCTTTAAAAGTGTCTTGTGATAATACTGTTTATTTCAGGATGTAAAAGAGAAAAGCAGGAAGGGGGAGGGGGGTGGAGAAATTGTGACCAGATGAAGAATTCCAATTTCCAAAGAGAGTTCATTATATGTGTCTTGTGATGATACTGTTTATTTCAGGATGTAAAAGAGAAAAGCTGAGGGGGGGGGGAGAAATTGTGACCAGATGAATTCCAATTTCCAAAGAGATTTCATTAACTGGGGACAAAAGACAAGAGCGAGGGAGCAGAGAGAGAATGAATAAACTCAGGTGGATCCCAGGTACCCTAGTTCATTCATAGTGGCCAGCTCTCCTCTGGGAGAAATATATGGCAGCTTTGGGTGTTTTTGATGTGAGCTCTTCCTTTATTGGCTTTTGATACAAAAATCTGAAAAGTTTGTGCCAAGTTTTCTGCATATATAATGCATTTGCAAATAAGTAGGGAATTATTTTTTTTAAATCTTATCAGCCAGAATAATTAGCTGATAGTGAGCACACAGACAAGAAAACCTCTGATAGTCGACATAAAAAAGTACACATAGTTGAATAATGACAGGGGGATCCTAAGATTTAAATTAGATGTAGGTTTTTCTCTACTTGAAGGAAATGCATATATGACCCTTTCATTTCATTAATATAGAGAAAAGACAACTGTGTGTCCAGGTGTGTGTGTGTGTGTGTGTGTGTGTGTGTGTATGTGTGTGTGTGTGTGTGTGTGCTTCTGCAGGCTAGAGAAAGACATCTGGTGTCCTTGCTCTATCACTTTCTGTATTATCCCCTTGATACAAGGTCTCTCAGTGAACCTAGTGTTAGCTTGCAGTCAGCAGGCCTAATGATGTTCTTGTGTCCTTCTCTGGGTCCTGGGGTTACAGGAACACATTACCATGCTCAGCTTTTCATTTGGATGCCTGAGATTTGAAATCAGGTTCTCATATTTGTGCAAGTGCCACCTCTCTGTTCCAAAAAGAGTTCTGTTAGTGAAGTGTGGAGGCCCACAAAATTTTCCTAGTGAGATGTGAGCTTGCTTTACCCAGCAGAGCTGCAGTAGAGGATTACTTGACCATGTGCATAGTTTCTAGGTGATTGGAAGGGTCTACATTTGGCTGAGCTAGGAGGAGTTCTTTTGCTCCACCCCCTGGCATACCTATAAGTAGCCCTTTATAGGAGACAGGAGGGGCCAGTGGATAATGATCCAGGCCCTCCCGAAGCTATCCTGTGTATCTGTTTCTCTCTCTTCTATCCTTCTATCTAATATCTCTTATCCCTCTCTCCCCAAGAGTACCCTGTCTTAAAATGTGGGAGCCAGTCTCCCAGCTGGGCTCCCACAGTGAAGACTTCTAGGATCGCATGCAACACTTGTGTTCAGGGTGTTTGCAGCATAGAAGGATCCCGAAGCTCCCTTCCAGTGTTACAGAGATCTATACAGTCTAAAACTATGGAAATGACCGAGACAATGACCTTTTTGTGCAATACTTCACATAAGGAACATTATAAAGCTCTCCTATACAAGGCACAGTTCCAAGAAATCCATGTCCTGTGATGTGTCTTTATTGTTCATCGTTTTTTTACACTCAGACCCACACTCTGTAATGGGAACTGTCTTCACCGAGTGTTTACCATACTACTTCTTCATATTAGTTTTCTCATGATTGAAGCAAAATACCCAATAGAAACAACTTAAGGTAGACAAGATTTATTTTGCCTCACTGTTTCAGAGATTTCAGTCCATGTGGCAGGGAAGGTGTGGTGGTAAGAGCGCTATCTAACAGCTGTCCATACCCCACAAACAGAAAGCAATGAGCCCAGTGAGAACGTGGGTGAGTATAACCTTCAAAAGCTCTCCCCTAGCCAGGCTTTCATCCCAGCACTCAGGAGGCCAAGGCAAGTGGATCTGTGAGTTCAAGGCCAGTCTGGCCTACATAGCATGTTGCAAGCCAGCCAGGGCTATACAGCGAGACCCCCATCTCAATCAATCAATCAATCATGAATATAAGATAAGATAAAAAATTAAAAATAAGAATAAAAGGATTTGTATTAAAAAATAAAAAAGTTCCCCACTAGTGACCTGTTTCCACTTATCTCACCTCTCAAAGGCACCACAGACTTCACAATAGCACTACAAGCTGGGGTTGGAACATTAAAAAAAAATATATGAGCCTGCAGGGGTATCCTAATTCAAACTAACACTGTTTATTGTCTGCAGCAGCCCGGCAGCTTCATGATATGATTATCATCTTCCTCTCGAATTTCTCTTCATCCTAAACTTCTCCTGGCCATTTTGAGTTTACACATGCACTCATGCACTCAGCACACACCCTTCACTCTCTTTCACCCACTTGGGTACAGTCCTTTATTACAGTCCCTTTCTAAATTGATCCGTGTTGAGTCTTTGCTTACTGCTACAGCAATCAATCTTAATAACTGCTATCAAGCTTATAATTATAGCAATCGTCTCTGTAACGAGCTTCA
>CABHPQ010170584.1:0-44322 GCA_902168405.1 Peromyscus aztecus | reverse complement strand
CTCTCTCTCTCTCTCTCTCTCTCTCTCTCTCAGAGTTTCTCTGTGTAGCCCTGGCTTTCTTGGAACTCACTCTGTAGACCAGGCTGGTCTTGAAGTCTTGAACTCACAGAGATCCACCTGCCTCTGTCTCCAGAGTGCTGGGATTAAAGGCATGCACCACCACCGCCCGGCTTGTCACTCCCCTTTCAAAGTTCCCCACTGCCATCTCCACTCATACCTGCTCTTCCATTCCTGAAGATCCCTTTCTCCTGATGCTCCATTCTTATTTGTGCAGATTTCTCAGCTGTGTGTTGTCTATTCAGTCATCACAGATGCAGAGCCTGTCAAAGCAGAAACAGCACAGACTGTCACACACTCTTGGTAAAAGTCTTGGGAGAGACCAGATGCACATGATGGTGTGTCTTTTCTGGGATGCTACACAAGACAGAGTCAAAGAGAGCATACACAACTCTTGCCTTGGGTTAAGAGAATATAAGCCCAGATGAGTATATGGATCAGTACTTTAAAAAAAAATCACAACCTGCACTGTAAGTGGATAGAACTAGAAAAAGAATCATTCGGAGTGAGGTACCTCAGATCTGGAAGACAAATACAGTATGTATTTACTTATATGTGGATAATTAGCTGTTAAGTCAATGATAACCAAGCTAGAAGCTATAGAACCACAGAGAGTAGGTATAGAGTAAGGGACTAGAGGGTACAGATAGATCTTGGGAAAGGGAAATAGAGTAGATCGTCATGGATGGATGGGAGAGGAGATGGAACAGGGGGATCAAGTTTGGAGGGGAGAGGGGGAATGGGGTAGGGAACCTGAGGAGACATAGCTAAAATTAAGGGACATTTGAGGAGTAGTATGGAAACCTAATAAAGTAGAAGCTTCCTTGTAGTGGGTAGCTGTTCCAGCTTTGTCCTGGAAGTACTACCCCCACTGAGGCTTCCGGTAACTGTCCTACCTACGAGGCAGGGCCGAGAGAGGAGCGCTTAAGACCTGAGATCCAGAAGTGCTGGCTCTCTTGGTTCCTGGATCCTGGACGCTGGAGGTAGACTGAGCAGAGTTCTCCAGAGACACCGCTGGACTGTGCTTTATCTTTCCCAGACCTTGTAACCTATCCCTTCGTTTGTAAATTACCCCACAAAATAAACCTCCCTTTTCACTACCTGGAATTGCCTTAATATTTCAACTAATACTTCCTAAAATATATACTTATATGAAGGCAATCTAAATGCAATCATCAAATAATAGGGGAGTTGGAGTCCCAACTGTCCACCTCTTTTCAGCAGATGAAGCTTCCAGCACCAGGATTGGGTTACATCTAATCGAGTTGTTGGCCAAAGGGGTCCCATGGGAATCTCCAAACAACCCAGGCTGTTGCCAAGACAGTAGGGGGCTCTCTACAAACTGACAGCAAGGCCCCATTGCTGAAGACAAGACCTCTTCAACTCATTGAACATGGAGAAGTCAAGCTGGTGCCTATGTAGAGCCTTCACCCCTATGTTCTGGCTTCTTTCATACAGGAAGGTACTCTACATGGTATGTCTTTGGTACAGAAGGTACTTCTTCAAAGGGCAATGTAAACAGAAGCCAGCCACAAACCCTTCTGTTCTAGAATGATGTCCTGCCTGCAAGATAGTAACCAACCAGTATCTGATCTGATTTAAGGCTCACTCCACAAGATGGAACCCACAGCTGACACTGCTTGGCTGACCAAGAACCAGAGACTAGATAGCCCAGGGACCTAGGGTAATACCAAATGACACTTGTCTTTTTATTTTTAAATTAGTGATAAAATGACTCCTAAAGACATTCTGCTATACCCCTAGATCATCCATCATTAGAGAAATTCCTCCTGCAACAGATGGGAACAAATACAGAGACCCACAGCCAGACACTATGTAATGAGTGAAAGACCTTGGAACACTCAGCCCTAAATGGGCTGTCTCCATCAAATCCCTCCCCTCAGGGCTCAGGGAACCCCAAGGAAGAGGAGGTGGAAAGAGTGTAAGATCCAGAGGCCTTGGAGGACACCGAGAAAACAAAGCCCTCTAAATCAAAGCAAAGCTCATATGAATTCACAGACACTGAGACAACATGCACAAGGTCTGCAATGGGTCTGCATCGGGTCCTCAGCATATATAGTATGGCTTCCAGTTTAGTGTTTCTATGGGACTCCTCAGTGTGCAAACAAGTGGGTCTCTGCTTCTTGTGCCTTCTCTTGGGCTCTTTTCCTTCTGTTGATTTGCTTTGTCCAACTCTGATGTGGTGGGTTTTGTTTCATCTTATTATATTTATTTTGTTATATTTTATTATTATGCCTTAGAAGCCTTTTCTTCACTAATGAGAGACAGAAAGGGAGTGGGTCTGAATAGAAGAGGAGGTGGGGAGGAATTGGGAGGAGTAGAGGGAGCAGAAACTGTAATCAGGATATATTATGTGAGAAAAGATATCTTTTCAATAAAAGGAAAAAATCCCGCACTGTTATTCTTTCCTTCTGTGTTCTATGACCCAGACTGAAAGAAGAGAACCCGAATAACAATGAACCCACAGGGTAATGCCTATTTAATAACCTTAAACATCCAATATGCTTCCATACCCTGGTACCTGGCAGTTGACTCTCATAATAAGAGTGCAACCATAAATGATTATAGTCTCTGCCCTGAATTGCTTCTCTTACCCTACATGCTAAAGAGAACACACCATATTACATCAGATGATGGCATTAAATCTCTATTGAGTTTTTATTTGTATTGTAACATCCATTTCTATTTTGGTATGGCAACACTTAGAAATTTAATTGTTGTTTAGTTACTTGTCTCTTTGCTGTGTATGCTGGTTAGTTTTATGCCAACTTGACACAAATTAGAGTAACTGGAGAGGAGGGAGTCTCAATGGAGAAAATGCCTCAATAAGATCGGACTATAGGCAGATAGTAGGGCATTTTCTTAATTATTGATTGATGTGAGAGGGCTCAGCCCATTGCGGGTGGTGCTACCCCTGGGTTGATGGCCCTGGGTTCTATAAGAAAACAGGCTGAGCAAACCATGGGAAGCAAACCAATAAGCAGCACCCTTCTATGGCCTCTGCATCAGCTGCTGCCTTCAGGTTCCTGCCCTGGCTTCCTTCTGTGATGGGACTACAATATGAAAGTGTAAGCCAAATAAATCCTTTCCTCCCCAACTTGCTTTTTGTTCATGGTGTTTCATCACAGCAATAGATACCTTAACTAAGACACTGTAATAGGATATTCCAACAAAAGCAACTTAAGGGAAAAGTGTTTTATTTTACATTCTAGTTTGAGGGTATAATCATATATATCATAGTGGGGAGTCATGGCAGAAAGACCTGGCTATATTATATCCACAGTAGGGATACAAAGACCAGTGAATGTCGGTATTCAGCTCATTTTCTTCTTTTCACAACCTCAGCCCACAGGATGGTGCTACAGTTAAGGTGGGTCTTCCCACTCCCATCAAGGACCTCAGCCTATGGGATGGTGCTACAGTCAAGGTGGGTCTTCCCACTGCATCCAGGACCCCAGTCCACGAGATGGTGTTACAGTTAAGGTGGGTTCTTCTCACCCCAGTTAAACTAATCAAGATAATTTCTTACAGGTAAGCCCAGAAGCTTGTGTCCTAAGTCATTCTAGATACTTTCACACCGATAATTGCTATCAATCATCACAAATATGGACAATGCTGTTGGTGCAAGAGAAATAGATAATAACTAAATAATATGTCAATATTTCTGCTCTGCTTATAACCCTTGCCTGAGGAAAGACAGGCCAACACTAATGGGGATAGAACTTCCAGAATCATGAATTAACTAAATCTTTGTGCTTCAGAAGTTAATTTCCTCAGGTATTCCATTATAGTAATACAAAGCTGAATAAGTTATTCCTTCTATAAAAAGACTTGGGAGAATGGGTTCATTCTCTTCTATTTCAGGAAAACATGGCACTTATTCCTTCTTTGTACTCTTTCATCTGCTTCTCCGCATAAGGACACGTAGGCAGCACCACTTATGAGAAAGAGCTCTTTGCCACACATCAAACCTATTGGCACCTCTAACTTGGGCTTCTCAGCTTCCAGAACTGTGAAAAATATGTTTATTGTTTATAGATTACCCAATCTTGACCACTTTGTTATAGCAGCACAAAGAGTCCAAGGCTGAAGGGAAAGTGAGAATTAACCTTGTGGACACTAAAAGAATAAAACTAATATAAAAACAAGCCAAGAGCAAAATAGTAGTATAGTCATGAAGTAGAAATTCTTATGTGCATGGTGGAGCATCTTGGGGGGTCTGTAGGTACACCTTCATGATCTGTTCATGCCATTGGTCCTGTTGGCAGGTACCTGTAAGCTCCTGACCACCCAACAGTCATTTCTGATTATCATTCTCTATGTGTTCTCTACAGCACTGATGACTTGGGAATATAGTACAATACAATGGATCCTGAAAAGATACTATCTGGAATTGAATCCCATTTGCCATATTGTTTACTCACATAACCCGGAGAGAAAGAGAGAAATGCTTGAGGAGGCTTTGGACTTTAGGGAAGTTTTTTCTTAATTCCTAAGAAAAGGCTGTGGAAAGATAACTTCATTTCTTCTGATTGCTAACACATTGGAGAGTGAATTTGACAGCAAAGAATAGAGAGAAAACAGCCTGGACCAAAGCATTAACCTGAAGTTGTTTTTAACCCAGGCTTGCCATCATTCAAGACTGAAAGTCAAAACAAAAGTGAATGTCAAGATGTGATCAACAATACCTTAAACAAACACAAAACTCTGTGTTAGGAGTAAAGCTTAGCTCACTGGAAAAGCATAACCTTAGCATGTCCACTGTCCTGGGATCAGTCCCTACTAACACACACACACACACACACACACACACACACACACACACACACACACACACTCACACACATACACCCCTCATTTGTTTTTAAATCTCTTAGAGTTTGGGGTATTGTTGTTTGTCTTTGCTCTTTTGGGGCACCTGCCACCCAAATAAATCATACACAGAGGCTTATTTTTACTTATAAAATCCCAGCCTTAGCTTGGCTTAAATAATTTTTTACAACATTTCCCCCTTTTTGTCTAAATTAAAAGAAAAATTTTAACTTTAACATAGTATAAACTACATACAACAGAAACAGTTACCAAGTAAGAATTTATTTACAATATTCAGTCCATTTACATTTAGCAAATTCAGAGAAAGCACTTTACCATTTTTCCATCTTAGTGACTCTAAAGTTTTATACATACTTTATTTTCTATCATAACTAAGGAAAACTGAAACTACAACTATCTAGTCTTCAACTCCATCAAAACCCAGAAGGATGTAGCATTATCTAACAACAGAGACATTTGGCTGCCTAGACAGTCATCCAAAATTCCTTTGCAACATTGGGGCATCCATCTTCAGCCTACAGGCCTAGGGTATCTGGTAGACTCTTCTATGACGCAGGAATTTTGAAGGACTGTCCTCTCTTGTTTTGGCGAAGTTCAACAGTCTTTTTCCTGTGTGTCCTGCATGTCCAGTCTACACAGCACATTGTCAGTAATCAGACAAGAACAGTTTCTTTGCTCAGTGGCTAACCTTGCCACAATGAAAACAAACTCCAAAAGGAGTTTCTTCAATGCCCATCATCTCTGCAGTAAATTGGCGCTGCCAGGATCAGATGTGTCTCATTGTCATGAAAAGCCCTCAGTTGCCATATTCTGTAGGTCTTTGAAAGGTTTGAAGACCATCTATCTATCTAAAATATATCTTTATGATCTGGAAAGCATACCTAACATGTCTATAAATTTGATTGTTAAAATGACTGATCACTAAACTATGTTTCCTGATTATCCTATATAGTTTATAATAACAACTTTCAAAAACTAGAACTTCACCCTGCATTTCCAAATGAACTGCATAGGCACAATACCTCAAAAAAAAATAGAAACATACATACACTATGTTGTAACAAAAATAACCTTAAATTTTTATCAATATTCAAAAATCCCTTAAACAAGAGTAGATTATATATATATACATATATATATATATAGAGAGAGAGAGTAACAAAAATAACTTTAAATTTGTACCAATATTCTATATTCCCCTAAATGATAACAAACATCCATAACTCACCAAAAAACCACCCCCACACCCCCCAACTCTTGGGAATGTGGGTGTAGTTTTCTCCATACTGCCTCCTGTGGTCTGTGGATGAAATATCTTTAAGGTCCCAGAGAGAAAATTTCAGATAATTGCCGAGTCTTGGAAAGACCAGCAGTAATCTTTGCTGATAGATATCACCTGTCAAGATTTATGACAAATCTTGTCAAATCTTCACCTGATCAAACATGATCTATATTAACCCCAAAGGAATCCACAGCCTCTCATTTCCTATGGGAACAAAACTCCAAAGCATTTTTTATTTCCATTGACAAATAGATTTTTTTGACTTTTTGAAAGTTAAGGCATTCCTAAAGTAATAAGCTGATTGATTTCAATAGTCCCTCTTTCAATTTCAGGTCTCTTTGCAGCTGTCCTTTGCTTTTCAACAATCAAAAAATTCAAAATCAGCACAATAACATACAGGATCCAAACTCCCTGTATATTTTCCATGTTAGTGGTTTTGTTCTTTTATATTACTTTTACTCTCTCTTTAAAGACCTTATTTTTATTTTTAAACTATTTATTTCTTTCTATGACTATACTCTTTTTCTTTTCTTAACTAAGCCTATACACATTGTTAAACACACTGTAACCTGTTTAGAGGTTTTTCAGTCTGGATCTCTTTTACTGCATATGTTCAGCTTTTTTTTTTTTTTTGACCTTATGAACAAATCTTTAAACTGCTAACTTACACATGGATCCTCCACATGTGCATCTCTCAGCTGGCTCTGCATGCTTCTTGGGTTGTGAAAGCCAAGCATGAAACTCGGGGTCAGGTGGAGGTTTGTCTGACCAGAAACTGCATTCAACCTTCCTAGAGCTCTAGAATGTCACTGATTGCACTATGGCAGGTGTTTCCACTAGTTTTTTGTTCCTATTTAACATACCGACTGCTCCTCACTGTCTGGCAGAAACTCTTAAAGGAGCGCCTATCCTCTTTTTTTTTTTTTCCCCAAAGCTTTTTCAGGCACCATGGAAATATGAGCCCCACATTGGGCACCAATGTGTTGTTATTTGTCTTTGCTCTTTTGGGGGCCCACCACCTAGATCCTAAATAAATCACACATGGGGGCTTATTCTTACTTATAAATGCCTGGCCTTAGTTTGGCTTCTTTCTTGCCAGCTTTCCTTAAATTATCCCATCTACCTTTGGCCTTGGGACTTTTCCCATTCTCTTACTTTCTGTAAATCTTACTCTTACTCCATGGCTTGTTGTGTAGCTCAGTGACTGGCCCTTGGTTCTTCCTTCTCTTGCTCCTTCTCCTTCTTCCTCTCCTCTCAGATTTCTCCCTCTATATATTCTCTCTGCCTGTCAGCCCTGCCTACCCTTTCTCCTGCCTTGCGATTGGTCATTCTGCTTTTTAGTAGACCATCAGGTGTTTTAGACAGGCACAGTAACACAGCTTCACAGAGTTAAACAAATGCAACATAGACGGAAGTAACACACCTTAAAATAATAGTCTACAACACTGGGGGCCCTGTTACTTTATATGCCTTACTGTTCCATTTTTCTCAGAGTCTTTCGATGAAGACGATGGGGATGGAAAGCACTGGGATTTTCTTGTGATAAAGGATAGTTTTCAAACATATAGCCCTGGTACCACTTATTCAGGACTGATACTCATTCCCTGTGTGTTGGTGTCACAGACCACATATTGACATTTGACCTGATTGATGCCTGAGAGCAAACCAGAGGTGGGAGTGGGAGCTGGTGTTCAGGGGACACTCAGGAAGAAATTCTTATTCACTGATAATCTCTTTAGGGAAGCCTGATACATTGTGATGATTAATTTTGATGGTCAACTTTGATGGTCTAAATAAAATTTAGAATCACCTGGGAGAAAGGCTTCTGGGCATGACCTTGAGAGAACTTGCTTAGATTAATTGAGGTGGGAATACCCACCCACTCTGGGTGGCACCATTCCCTGAGTTGAGCTCCTGGATTTTTTAAAAAAAAAAAAAAAAAAAAGACAATGCACTGAGAATAAGCATTCTTTGCCTCTTGACTTTGGATGCAAAATGCTCAGCTATCTGATGCTCCTGTGGCTGTGGCTTCCTCGTCATGATGGACTGTAACCTCAAACTATGAGCCGAAATAAGTCTGTTCTCCCTTAAGTTGCTTTTGTTAGGGAGTTCTATCACAGCAACAGGAAAAAAAAAAATACTGCCTACTTAGGTTTATGCTCTTGGGACGAACGGCAGGGATTATGCTAACTTCAAATGATATGACAACCCAGAGGAAAAGGAGGCCATTTCAAGGTTGACATTTATACTTGAGTGAAAATAAATGTGAAATGTCTACAGTAAATTTTCACGTGGAAGAGAATAAACAGGAAGGCATAACGAGAGGGCAATAAAGGCTTTAAAAGAGGTATCATTCTGGTTTTCTAGGGTGGCCTGGTGAAGGACCCCAGTCTAGTGACTCCAAATGTACCGTCTCCTTGTTAAGAAGGACCTGAAGATCAAGATTCCACAGAGACCACTGACCCAAGGACTGGCTTCTTGCCTATTCTTGAGTCACCCCCTCACATGGTTCTCTGCACCCACATATACCCTTGACACACATACCACTGGTCAAACTGGATTAGGGCCTCTCCTGGCAGCCCATTGTATTTAACCACTTTTATTTTTTTTATTTTTATTCATTTATTGTTTTTTCGAGACAGGGTTTCTCTGTGTAGCTTTGGCACCTTTCCTGGAACTCAGTCTGTAGCCCAGGCTGGCCTCAAACTCACAGAGATCCACATGCCTCTCCCTCCCAAGTGCTGGGATTAAAGGTTTGCGCTGCCACCACCCGGCACCACTTTTATTTTTAATGCTATCTGTGAATACAGTTACATTCTGGGATACTGAAAGTTAGGATTTTCAGTGCATAGATTTGGGAGGACATGACCAGTCTCTAATAGAGAAGGAAGGGTTGGATAGCCCTCATGAAAACTATCCTGCCCAGATATAGCTAACCTCTGGGTCCTACAGTGTTGATTACATTGGGTGCATTTGGTAGGCGACAGCCTTGTGCAGGCTGAGCTCCCTGCAGACTTCTGACTCTCTTTCCAGAAGACTGTGTCTTGCTAATCCTTCTAAAGGCAGACTACAGCCCTCTCAGGGCACTTTCAGCCCACACAGTCGCATTTACCATTGGAGCCCTTAAGTGTCTTTGCCACCGTGTCTCTGAGCTTGGCAGCCTGGCCTCTGTGTGATGCTTTAAGAAACACTTTTCATCTCTCGCAGCCTGCCTTGGCAGTAGAACTAGCCGACTGTTAAGAACTACTTGGGTTATTTTAAACTCATAGTTTTAAAAATAGCCACTGGAATCTAGTCTCGCTGGATTTCCATACATGTTGAAGAAGCCTTGGGTTCACTCTCCGACTCTCTCCCGGCAGCGCAATGTCAGGCTCTAAGGAGTCCTGTGGTCAAAGTCAGGCGGGTGTCTCTCCTGCACCTCGTGTAGCCCTCGCTTGCCGGCATGTCTATCAAAGCAGATGCACAATGCCCAGCAGCATGTCTCCAGCTTGTTTGGAAGTATCTGTCTTTTGTTGTCAGCTAACAAGCAAGGTTTCCAGCGAGGATTCTTCCAAGCACAACAGGTTGACCTTGAGTGCCTTGAGCTTTAGGAAAGCAGTGGGGTGGGTGTCCCTTGCTGGCAAACCACAGTAAACATTTTTTGCGAGCTGTCACCGCCTGTCACACCGAGACTCCTGGTGTTGTCTCGTGCCATCTGTATCTGGGAAAACTGGCTATTGATGGAGTGTGACAACAGAGAAGGAGAGGAGGCATGTTCCATGGGTGATTTCTATCTGGTGTTGTCGTATACATATTACATTTGTTATGTGGTATCTTTCTTGAGTTTCCAGTCAAAATGTTCACTTTTCAGCACGGCTAGGTTTTTTCCAACAGCTGGACATCTCTGGTCCTGTTGGTGTCCAGCAACAGAGAAGAAATGTCAGGGGTCAGGAGTCAAGTGCAGGCAAGTCATTCATGGGCTTCCTCCATTCCTTGTCTTATTCTTACCTGGAGTCTGCATCTCCCAATATTGTTGCCCTCTGATATCATAGCCATGAACCACCAACCTGATATTGTGCACATGAGCCAGGGACAGTTCCAGCCTGCTCTTGCCTTCTCTGCTATCACAAGATGTTTAAGAACCTAGTAACCAATGTTTTAATATGTGTGTGCACGTGCACATGTATGTGTTCATGTTCATGCAAGAGCACACCTGTACCACAGGATGACATGGAGGTCAGAGAACAGCTGCAAGTGCATGTCCCTGCCTTCCACCATGTTTGAGACAGTCTCTGTTTGCTGTCAGGAATACCCATCTAGCCTCTGGGGATTCCCCGGCTTCCCTGCCTCCCACCATCTATAGGAACACTGGGATTACATATGTGTGCACGACTGCATCTTACTCTATGTAGGCTCTGGGGATCCAAACTCATGTCTTCATGCTCACGCAGCAAGTACTTTACCCACGGGACCATCACCCTAACCCCTAGTAACCAATTCTACTGTGGATCCTGGTTGTCAAAATGACCCACTACATAAAAAAGAAATGAGCCCATTTCCAGAAAGTTTCTATGTGTGCAGTTCCACAGAAGTCCCTCTAGAAGTTTCTATACACATTTCTGGTGCATGTGTGTACATGTCAGGAGACAGGAAAGCCCGAATGTATCAGTTCACCTCCAGGGTGGCATTCCCTGCCCAAATCTCTTCCATCTTGCCACAAATGGACACTGTGAAAAAGATGTGCCAGCGGGATGGCCTAGAGGGGAAAGAGAATATCCTAATCCCCCAAAGTGTAAATTCTAATTTCCAATTAAGTTAATTTAGTGCGGGTTGAAGATGAGAGTGTCACAAAACGAGAGCTCCCCCCAACCCCCCACCCCCGGTATCACTAGTCTACTGAAATGAAATCATCACCCTCTGTGGCAATGAACCTGAACTGCTTGATCTCCATTTCTGTCACAACTAGCCTCGGGTTTCTGCCTCCAAGGGAATGTGCTCATTACACTTAGAGAAATGTGACACTGAGGAGGGGAAGTGACATTCTCATTCAGTCCCATGCCCTGCTCAATCAAGTTCGCACTTTTTTTTTTAATTGATGGGGGCTATAATTATTGTTGGAAAGAAATAGGTCAAGCCATTGTTCTTTCCTTTTGCTTGCAGAGGTAGGCTGTAGAGAGTACAGGAGACGGAGCCTTCGCATAGACAATGATATCCTCTCTGTCTTAATAACAAACTAAAGCTGGTCAGCTCCAGGCAGCAGGAGAAGCATTAAAAAAAATGCATGAGTCAGAGAGATCAATTTTGTCCCCGGCAGCTCTGCAAAGCAACTAACCCCACACCCACTCAGTCCTTTCTAACTCTATTTTCTGAAGTTGAACGTGATGCATCTATTTACAAAGTATGTTGTATTTATCCAGAGGAAGAAGCCAATGTCGGTGTTTCAGAAAGTTGCTGTCAGCAGAGAATGAAGGAAAGAAAAATGATGTACCCTCTCAGACCTGCACCAGCAGCCAGTGGGTCCCCAACACATCTGAAAATATCGCGAATTTCCATGTGAGCAGCTGTTTGACCTGGCAACATAATTTTTAAAAGGCCCTTTGGGACCTAGTCCCTTCGGTGCCAAGTCTGCCAAGTCTTGATGGTTGGCTTTTCTGAGTTACCTTCTATCCATACTGCTGTGTCCAGACAAGCGGCCTCAGGTGCTTTTATGATGCAAGCCACACCTTTCATTGGAGTTCATATTATATACTCACATTGGGCTTAGATACAGCACCTCTGCTGAAGGATGGAAGAGTCCTAGAAAAGGGTCCCACACCCAGACCTTCTCTCTCATCAGACTCCAGAAATATTGTCCTCTGCCTCCTTCTGTTTCTTGATCATAGACACGTTCCTCCTCTGTCTCTCAAAGGACAGTTACACTCCTTCCTGCAGCCCATGACATCTCACTGTCTATGCTTAAGCTTTACCAGAATATTGTTATAACACAAAAATCAGTTTTCTTTTTGGGAGGGATCCAATATTTGATTGAGACCTACTAATACTGACCACTTTTCAATAAGTTATATTGGCAATGAAGTTTGTGTCTACTTATGTTTAAAGGACAGATTCAGCAATGAGATATTGGATGAGGAGAAATTACTTAATTCATTACCTATCACCTAGCTAAGCTTTTCCTAGCTTTTATTTTCATTTTCTAGGTGTTGAAATAATAAATGAGTTTTCTGGAACTCTGTGTTAGTCTTTTGGTGCACATTCTAAGAAAGAGCTAATGGGTCTCCGAGTCTCTAAAAGATGATCCCTCATGTATGCTTCTCTGCTGTTATGACATGGAAGAATGGGGACCATCCTAGCTTGTGATTTCCTTCTGTACATGGCTTCCAGAATACATCAAATTAAATCATTCCTATGTATCTGAGACTTCCCAAGCTCAGTAATCATGCCTTCAAAGCTGTTCTTTATGTGTACAAGTCATATAGTGCTGGGAAATATCTGTGTCTGAGTCTTCTTAGTTGCCATAACAAAATACCATAGAGTAGGTGGTTTAAACAATTGAAATCCCTTTTCTCACAATCATGGAGTCAGGACTGGAAGTCCAAGATCAAGGCTGGTTTCCCATGAGATCTCTGTCCTGCCTTATGGAAGACTACTGCCTTCTCCAAAGCCTATGTTGAAACTTGCTGTCCATTTTGACTGGCATCCACACACTTGCGTGCAAAAGTGTGATAAAATGTCTCAAGCCCAAATAACAAGATAGCATCAGGCACATCAAAATGTTTGCCTTGGTAGGAGGAGCAGGAAGGGAATGGCAATAGAGGATCTAATCAGATTGAAAGAAACAAGAGAGATGAAAAGAAGGCCCGGCACCAACCTCGGTGGATACATGACATGAACCAAGGGCTATGATTAACTCTACTCTCTGCACCTGTCCAACAAGAATTGGCTTGATGCCCAGAATGTCTCTGACATGAGAGTCAAGGGCTGCACTCTAGATGTATCCAGCTGAGCTTTTCCAAACCACTATCTGATAGTGAGCAGGAAGGAAGTTTGTAGTTTCTGCTACAAACAATTGTCAATCCCAAACCATTTTCACACCATGACCATGTTCACATTCTAGCCTGCTTGATGTTAAATTGTCTGTGCAAGTCCTTCCCTTTAAAATGAGGCTGCCTTTGCAGGTGAGAACAGAGCTCCGGAGTCCAGCCTGTGTGGGTTCAGGGTGCAGGTGTGATGCTGCCTACTGAGGAGGCGTCTTCACCCAGTAGCTTCTCCCATCTCTGAATGAGGATCATAATGATGTCCTGTAGAGGTTTGTGAGGACTGGAGCTGTGTGTGCCACAGCCCTAGTACAAGTCCCAAGCAACACAGAAGATGCTTATTTAATAAAGGCCAGGCTCATTATCATAATTTTTAGTGATGTGCCAGGCAAGTTTTAATAGTAGAATCCAGAGGTGACTGAATAAATCCCCTAACCCAACAAGAATAATTAATAAGTGAGCAGAAGGCTGAAGATGTGACTTGGTGGTAGGACACTTGTCTAGCATGTGAAAGCAATACCTTTAATACCCAGGATCGCAAAGAAAAAATTGACAAGATTCAGAAGAGGTTTTGCTAAGTCAAATGCCCAAGATAAATCAAATAGGAAAAACATAAGTGTGTAAGATGAGCTGCTAAACAATCTTATTAATAGAAAACCAGGGGACAAATATTGGGGTGAAACCTGAAAGATCAGAGAAACAGAACAAGTCACAGCCAACCTCATCTCGCCAACTCCTCAGCCGATCCTGTTTCCATAAACCCTCAGACTAAAAGCCTGAGTCCTCACCCCTGAGGGTCTCAGTTGAACTGCTGCTGAGCTCCTGTCTCCTCAGGCCTTATATACCATTCTCCACCCAGCCTTGTCACTTCCTGGGATTAAAGGCGTGTGTGCTTTCCAAGCAAAGGCATGAGATCTCAAGTGCTGGGGTTAAAGGCGTGTGCCACCACTGCCTGACTGTTTCCAGTGTGGCCTTGAACTTACAGAGATCCAGACAGATTTCTGCCTCTCTAGTGATAGGATTAAGGGTGTGTGCCACCACTGCCTGGCCTCTATGTCTAATCTAGTATCTGGCTGTGTCCTCTGATCCCCAGATAAGTTTATTGGGATACACAATATATTATCATCACATAAGTGTATCATGTCTGTAAGTGTTCTATAAGTCTCAGGCATAACTAGGGTTATTTGTAGGAATTCAATAAGTGCAACATGCGTTCTTTCTTAGCTTATTCAGGCTCTATGTTATTAAATAATGACATCATGATTCTTTGAAAAAGCACCTAAGATTTGGGAATCCCCGAGAGAATGTGGTAAAGGCAGGAGGATGTGTGGGAGCCGCAGGCTTGGGCTGCTCAGGGGTGTTGGACCATCTGTTTCTAAAGAGATAAGAGGAAAGTTTCTCATTCAAGAATCAGAGTGCTCCATTCTCAGCATGAGAAAACATCACATTTCCTCCCATTTTCCACGGGGCTTGTGGTGAATGGGCTACATCAGTGGGATTTGGATCTGGAGGTTTTTTATTTTTTTGTTTTTAATCAGAGAATAAGATCCAACTCCACTTTGAGTTTGTGTGTGTGTGTGTGTGTGTGTGTGTGTGTGTGTGTGTGTGAGAGAGAGAGAGAGAGAGAGAGAGAGAGAGAGAGAGAGAGAGAGAGAGAGAGAAGAAAGACAGACAGAGAGGATTTACATCGTAAAGAATGATGGAGTCAGAGACAGAGAAAGAGAGAATTGTCACTACTAGAATGGATGTAGATAAACTCTTCCTAAAAGAGAATATTTGTGGCCCTAAGTTGAGGGTTGACTCTCTGAATTCAAAGTAAGCAAACCCTGAACTTTCTTAAATGCTGTCTATGCTTTTCTCCAGGGTGGTTATAACAGGAGGTAGTTCTTCCATGATCTGTCCTAGTGGCAGAGAGAAGCACAGGGCTTTACCCTATCAGGAGCCATCCCTGTCCACAGTGTTGGAGAGGAAGCTAGGCCTGGAGTCTATGCATTTAAATTCAAAATGTAAAATTTACACAATACTTGCCAGTAAACCCTTTTGTGGGTGCAAGATGAAATTTTAATAAAGATGAGTAGGATTTAAACATTATCAGTGATGTGTCCACCAGTCAGTTTTAATATTGATGTTTCTAAGTGTGAAGTCTACTTTTTTGACCAGTAAGGTCATGGTAGATGCAGTTATATTTTGTATGTGTGTAGTGCTCCAATTGCGATCAAGCGCAGGATTCTGCATCTAGACTCTACATTCGCAAAACTGACTATCCATGCTAACATGGTTTTTCTGTATTACTTTAGCACTTCACTGTCTTTGTCAAGATCATCTCACTCTCTAGGAATCTCTTGCCCAGAAAGCAAAACATCACAGATAACTTCATTCCAATGAACACACCCAACGTCCATTTGAGTCAACCCTTCAGTAGACGGCTTCGAGCATCTGCTTATCTCTCAGACTTGAGTGTTTGCCTCAAAATCCTTGCCGTGCTATATGCACAAATCCTCAGCTATCGTATCAAGATCCTTATCTAGTCATATGAAAGCTGGTGCATTGAGATATCGCATTAGTTAAACCCCGAGGGTTGCCAGTCACCTGCCCCACACTTATTGATTATCTGGCAGCACTCACTTTACTGCCATCGTGGTTTGATCTATCAGTCACTTGACCATTTTGTTTGGTACTTGATAGTCCTAGAATGCCCACCAAGATCGGTCGGCGATGACGACTGAAGACACTTCTCTTGCAATGTGGGAATTTGGAAGCTGCTGCACACGGGGCAACGTCTTACATGTGCACAGAAAGCCCCTGCACATGGACTATGAACTAAGCTTCTTACGTCCCAACTGAAACTCTTTGGAATAAGAAATCCACTTTAGACGCTACAGCGATCGATGCTCAGTAAGAAGTAAGGACGCTGCTGCTAAGCAAGCATGAGGATCTGAGTTCAAATCCTACCCTATGTAAAAAGCCCTGCGTGGCTGTATGCATGCCTGTCAACCCAGCATTATGGGGATGGTGACAGATCACTCAGGCTTGCTAGCCACCAGCCTAGCTCCAGTTTCAGTAAACTATCCTGTCTCAAAAGGAATAATATGGAGAGTGATAGAGCAGGCCACACAACATCCTTTTCTGGCAATTGAGACACGTATACTGCACACACATGTACACCATACACCATACACATAAAGCAAAAAGAAAAAAGAAATCGATTCAGACACACACACTCAGGTGGGGCAGTGGTGGTGCAGTGGTAGTGCCTGCTTTTAATCCCAGCACATGGAAGATCTCTGTGAGTTCAAGGCCAGCCTGGTGTACAGCACAAGTTCCAGGACAGCCAGGACTATTATATAGAGAAACCCTGTCTCAGAAAACAAAAACAAAAAGAATTCAGACACATAAAATTCAGAGCAAAAAGTAGATTGGAAGGCTGGAATGGCAGCGTGCACCTGTAACCCCAGCACTAAGAGGCTTGAGGTGGGAAGGTTATTTCAGGTTGAAGACTGGCTTGGACAACATAATGAGCTCAAGTCTAGCTCAGATACACAGCAAAACTGTCTTTTAAAAAAATGAGAACAGAAAAAAAAATCTAGGGCTGGAGAGATGGCTCAGCGGTTAAGAGTACTGGCTGTTCTTCCAGAGGTCCTGAGTTCAATTCCCAGCAACCACATGGTGGCTCATAACCATCCGTAATGAGATCTGGTGCCCTCTTCTGGCCTGCAGGTGTATATGCAGACAGAACACTGTATACATAATAAATAAATAAATCTTTAAAAAAAAAAAATCTAATTGCTTAAGAACCGAGAGGATTAAATGGCCAGATAGAACAGTCTCCTCACAGTGCACTTCTAGAAATCCCACAGCCTCCCTCCTCTTAAAGATGGTAGAGTGAGTTCAGATGTGGGCTTCGCAATGCCGGTGTATCTCAATGGGGCCATCCATGGCAGTTATCAAGGAGACACTAGAAACTTATGTGCCCACTATTCTACTGATATGAGTTGCTTTGAAGGCTAGCTGCCATCATTTGAAAGTGAAGCGGCTCCCTAAAAGGCTCAGGTGCTGAAGGGTTGATTGCTAATCCTTCCATAAGGTGATTGGATTAAAAAGCTTCCTATTTCAAGAGAGTAGGTAACCCATTGACTGATTCCTAATTTGGTGAAATGATTGGAGGTTATAAAATCTAGGTTTGATATGTGTGTGTGTGTGTGTGTGTGTGTGCGCACACACATAGGTATTTTCTTAACAAAGTTGGCCTTTCCACACTTCCCCAGATTACTGAAAGACAGATGAGTTCAATAACTATGGCTGCTCACAGCAGGACAGACCATTAGAAATCCAAAAGCATTATTATTACACCATGTCTTGAAAAGTTGGTTCCTGCTGCCACAGAGATGACATTCAGTGACCTTTCATAAGAGCCAGGTTTAATGCCTGAGCTTGCATAGAAATAGAACTTAGGAACAAAGGGACTATGTTTGGAGGGTGTCTGTTCTCACGGCCCTTAGCCCCCAGACAAACTACTTCTCCTTGTCTGGTTCCATTATTATTATATTCCTCATGAGCAGTACAAAGAAGCAAAAAAACTGTTTCACAGTGGCTCAACACACATTTCACAGGGTTCTTCCCTGCCTCAACCCCCCAAAAAAGAAACTCACTAGTCTCTCTGTTTGGACAAGAATTTGGTAAACTTATTCCTACTTTCAGTAAAATCTCTGACATCACCCAGGATAGATTTGGGGCAATCAGCTTTCTTTCCTGGACAAAGAAACCATTAGATGATATTAGATCTGGGAACTATACTATCAAGGGGGCATTCTTAATCACTTTTTTTTCTCTCTTTAATAGTCTCTATTTCACACTTTAAAGGAAACCCGAGGAGCTGGAGGAATCATACACATTATATATTATATACTGTGATATACTAGCAAGCGAGCTCAATAATGTCACTAATGCTGCAGAAACCCTGGCCAGAGAGACTCATAAAATTGAATGAACAGTGTGTTTCAAAACAGAGCGGCTTCAGATTTTTAAAAAAATGGACATTTCAGAGAGAAAAAAAATGAGTACTGTGTCCAGGGAACAATGTTTGGTGTTATCTCTCCAGGCCATTTTTGATATATATAATGCTACTAACAAGATCTAGGATTCAGAGACATCATTAGGTGATAGGCTTTGTTTTACAGCCTCAACTCTAGTTCTGATGCCACAGATATCTCCCTCAGTTTGTTTGGGTGGTCCCTGCATGAGAAGTAGGCTTTGCACTCTAAATCTTATCCCTTTGTTTTACTTTTATGGTTGCTCAAACTGAATCTGAGAAGCCAGGGCTTTACACACTGTATGTAGCCCCCGACCCAACTCATGACCCATCAAATGACCTTCCAGCACAAGGAATGGGAGAAACGGACCTTAGGGCCATTTAAATGACTCCTCCCACCCCAAACCATGACACCAAAATTTTTTGTGATAATGTAGCTTGATCCTGTCTCCATCATCAGTGATGATGTGTCTATTGGCTCTACTGGCTAGGGCTGCGGGAAGCTTGAGAACCCATACCATCTACAACTACACACAGTGTAATGACTTCAAAGGCTGCTATCATTACCAAATTATCTGCACCATTCCTCTGTCTTTATCATCATGACCCCATTACAACTTCATTTCAGGACTGGGGATATAACTCAGTTGATAGGAGTGCTTGTCAAACATACAGAAAGCCCTGTGTTCAATCACCAGCAGTGACTAAAACCAGATGTGCCTGTAATGACACCTGTAATTCTGGAAGTAGATGCAGGAGTATTAAGAAGTTCAAGGCTAGGGCCTGCAAGATGACTTAGTGGGTAGAAGCACTTGCTGCTGAGTCTGTCCCCAGGAACCATGCAGTGGAAGGAGAGAATTGACTCCTGCAAGCTTTCCTCTCACCTCCACACAGGTGCCATGACATTTCCCTCACACACATCTGCACACACACACAAACACACATACAGATGTGCATACACGTGTATCCATCTGCACACACACACACATCTGCTTACACACACATCTGCACACACACATAGATCTGCTTACACACGTATACATCTGCATACACACACCTGCATACACACACACCTGCATACACACACATCTGCACACACACACACAGATCTGCTTACGCAACACACATCTGCATAGACACACATACCTGCATATACACACATCTACATACACACACACACATCTGCAAACATACATTTGCACACACACATATGCACACACACATCTGCACATATATCTTCACACACACATCTGCACACATACACATCTGCACGCACATATCTGCACGCACACGATAACTTTTTAAAAAGAAGTTCAAAGTCACATCAGCTCCATATTGATTTTGAGGCTGGCTTGAGCTGCCCAAAAACTTGTCTCAAAAACAAAACAAAATAAAATCTTTATTACAGAAAGTTCCTGAAAAATCAATTTATATCACATCAAAAACCCAGTCATTCAACACATAACATGAAACTGTGTTCCCATGATGATAAAACTCTCCATCAGAACATGCTCCTCTTGCTGTCACTGCAGGTCCAGACTCATTATACCCTCTCTTTTGCAGTCCTAGCTGGGGCCTCTCCCCTTTGAGACAACATGAACATTCAGTCAAATGGTGTCCCCATCTGCTGTCTTAAAAGATAAATTCTGCTCCATCCTATCATTTATTCTAATGGCATTTTGGGAAACCAGCAGGCTAACAGGGTAGGTTTTTAAGCATGACCTATAGATAGTCTGTGAGTCCCTTGAGAGCCACATTAGACCTCAAGAGATACCAATGGAAGAGATATAAGGACCACAATTCATTTCTCTAACACCTAGACTGGTTAAGATGAAATCAGTTCACTAAATAATTCGTCTTGGAGGCGAGGCCAGCATTCATGGCAAACTCTGGTGCCACTGGCTGTGGGCTTCTCTTATGTCTCAGGCAACAGATGTGTGTCTGAGACAACTGGGGAGCTCAGAGCTTGCTAACTACAGCCAGAAGGTTCTGTCTGCAACCCAGTGGCTGTTCTCTAGGACTCCTCTTTCTGTTGACAAATGAGTTGGCATCCAGCTCAGAGCTGCCCAGCACACTGAAGGAGGCTGTGACCTCTACAGCACAGAACTTCTGCTGGAAGTGTTTTTACCTGTATATGAAAGAATCAGATCCTCAATAAAAGAGAGAGGAAACAAATGGAGTGTTTCCAGGTATTGTGTGATGTAGCTAGAGTTTTCCTGCCTGGCCCACAGTCAGGATAAATCCCTCTCACCTGCCAGTCCCACAGCCGCTCAGACCCAACCAAGTAAACACAGAGACTTATATTGCTTACAAGCTGTATTGCCGTGGCAGGCTTCTTGCTAACTGTCCTTATATCTTAAATTAATCCATTTCTTTAAATCTATACCTTGCGACGTAGCTCGTGGCTTACCGGCATCTTTACATGCTGCTTGTCCTGGCGGTGGCTGGCAGGCAGTGACTCCTTCTGCCTTCTTGTTCTTTTAATTCTCTCTGTTAGCCCCGCCTATACTTCCTGCCTAGCCACTGGCCAGTGTTTTATTAGCAACACATTTGCCATACAGAACATCCCACAGCAGTGTGATAGTCACGTTCTGGCTGGAAGAGGTCTGGCATTCCTGTTTCCTTTCTCCTTCCTATTTTGTTTACTTGTTTATTTATTTTTTTTTGTTTTGAGACAGTCCCAGGCTATCATCAAGCTAGCTATATAATCCAGAATGACCCCTGAACTCCCCATTCTCCTGCCCCCACCTATCCAGTGCTGGTGTCACAGGCAAGCCTTCTGTGTCTGGCATCCTGTTGTTAGTCTAACGAAGAAACAATGAACAGTGAGGTATCAAGAAAAGAGCCTGTAGACAGCGCTGCCTGTCCCACCCCTTGCTATGTTTGCATTCATGCCTGCCTGAGCCACCATGAAGACACACTTCCTAGAAGTATGGATCATTTTTACTTAAGAACAACACTTTCCAAGTGAAGCCGAGCACAAAGTACCATGCTTAGTTCTTTCCCTTGCTCCTTATTCATGCTCAAGCAGGCCTTTTGATAAGGCTCTCTTTAGTCATCAAGCAGGACTCCTCTCATGTTTACAATCCTCAATTGTTATTGACAATTTTTTAGACAACTATTCTTGAGTCATTTTCATAGACTTCATACATCACAGACCATGCTGAGAAAACACGAGAGTTAAATGCCGTAGAGATCCAGAGTGATTTGCATTAAGGCAGGGGTTCTCAACCTTCTGAATGCTGCTGCGTCCCTTTAATACAGTTCCTCATGTTGTAGTGATCCCCCAAGCATAACGTTATTGTATTGTTATTTCATAACTGTAATTTTGCTTATGTTATGAATCATAATGCAAATGTCTGATAAGCAGGGTATCTGATGTCTAACCCCCGTGAAAGGGTCCTTTGCTCCCCAGAGGTGTCATGACCCACAGGTTGAGAACCATTGCATTAAGGCAAGTTACCTTTCCTCAGATTTCTCACAGCTTTTAACATGCTGATGTGCGCTGTAAGTCTCCAAAGGGCACTAATGCAATAGAGCTTCTCAAAATTAGGTAAACTCAGAAGCATTTTTTATTAGGGAAATGCTGGACTTCACTCGGTGTCTCCATTATGCACATCACTGAATGAATGACATCATTTGCCACCATCGGCTCCAACAGGGGGTTGGCTACTTCCATCCATGCTTTTCTAGAGCAACATCCCTGTATACAGAAACACATCCTGGGAGTGTGGCGTGCAGCTACACCTGTATAGGAACATACTCAGCCTCCTCTACTTCCCATTACTGTTACTGAAACATCTTGCTTAGCCCTTGAGTTTATCTGCTAGATTAGGAACACCTGAGGCAGAGACTGGCCACTCACTCTGTTTTTAGCAATCTGGACAGTGGTTTGTTGTTGTTGCTGATGGTGGTTTTTGTTTGTTTGAAGTCACAGTCTAAATTATATGACCAAATTTTAAGTCAAGATAGCATTTTGATACCTAGTTAGCATCATCCAGTTAATCATACAGTACTGGGTCTCATTTATTGTTCGTTATTGAAATTGTGTGGGCATTGTATCCAGCAAAGATTATTGCTTTGTGGCAAACAGCTTCTGAGATTATTGACGTGATAAACCAGCTTGAGATGGCAAGGTTTGGAAGATGAGAACAGCACACATGAAGACTGGATGCAACAGTTGTGGGCACAGGTACAACATGTGATAGTGCCTACAGCTGTTCATGGGGTAAATCGAGCCCACAGGCAGAGTATGATAAATGACCCTGCCCTGGATTTCTGATAACTTCAACTTGAGCCAGACTTATACTAGAATGATTTAAGTCCTCCCAGTAGTTTAAATAGTGAAATTTTATTGTATCTAAATTAAAGCAGAAAAGATTAAAAAATTATTAATTTGCAGTAAAACATTGAAAATCAGTATCTTAACATTTGGGGGTGGGGGGTGGGGGGAAATGATCATAAGAGAGTAATATTGGATACTAATTGTAATAACATCCCATAGTAACCTGGAAACTTGTCCCATGTACTATGATGAAATAGTTGCATGTATCAATGTGACCAGGCTAAGGAATGCTCAAGTATCTGGTATTGGGAGACAGTGAGGATAATTCTGGAAGAACTTAGCATTTGAGATGCTAGATGGAAAGACCTCACCTCGACATGGGTGTGGTAAGGGGTAGTCAGTCCATTGGGAGCTAAAGTAAAATGAAAGCCAGAAGGGTAAACTGGGTCTTTCTGCTTAAGCTGGGAGAGCCACCCTCTGCTGGTTTTGGTTACTGATGCTTCTGCCTCTCTGGCCAGGGGACTCCAAATGGAGCACACTTTCCATCTCCCTAGCTCTCAGGGAACAGACTGAAAAGACCCTACCAGGCCTCCAGCTTGCAGACAGAGATGGTAGGGTTTCTTAGCCTGCATAATAGCGTGAGCTGATCTTTCAAAGTAATTTTCTACATCTGTCTCCCTTTATATACTTTGAATCTGTTTCTTGGAGAACCTTGACAAATAGAATTAGAAATTCGGTATTTGTGACTTTTGGAACTTCTGGGAACAGAGCTAGGCTAAGGGTAAGCTGTCAAATGAATTTTCCAAATTCCCTACATACAATATTCAAAAAAGAGCAGCAAATAAGCTGCCTGCCAGGGAGTACCTGGAACCAAGTGCAAGTTGAGAGTATAAATATTCTACAATGCTGTGATGTAAAGGGTTCTGAGAGCTAGTACCTGTTTGAAAACTTATGCAAACCCCATGCCTCTAAACACATGGCCGGGCTGCTGGGGAACAAATACATCACATGTACCCCGTTCATCAGGGAAAGTGAGGAGGAGACTATGAAATATTTTTTCCTTAAGATTTTTTTGGGCCACAGACATGCCAAGTTTTCCTGTCCTCTGAGGTTGTATTGTTAGCTTGAGTTGGAGGGACTTAATACACACTAATTTTATTATTATTTCAAATTTCATTCATGTAATGCAGTTTGATCATATTCTTTCCCTTTCCCCAGATCCTCCTAGGTAATTCACATTAATTAAAAAAATTTTTTTCAACAAACAGAAAGAAAGGGAGAAAGACAGACAGACAGACTTACTTACAGCAGGCAGGCTGTATTCTGGCAAGGTACGAAGGGAGAATAAGTCATCTAATACATCCAAATCAGCAAGGACTGATTTTTAAAGCCATATGTATGACTTAAAAAAGAGCAATATAGAAATAAATCAGAAAAAAAGCCAACATGGCAAGGGGCTATTTCTTTCCTATTCCATTCCACTGAGGTGACAGGTAAGATACCCGAGGAAGAATACTTTAATATTTTGGCCCTAAATCCTTTGCTTCACATATCCTAGAGCTTGCATGGAAAAACAAATAAATAAATAAATCATAAAAAATAAAAAGCCCCATTTCATCCTGTGCTATGAGGCTGCAACTCTCTACAGTTTATTTCAGTGAGACACTCTCTACTCTTCCCTAGCCTTGTGATTTTCTTTGCTAAAATCCTCCACATCTCTTTGCATGAGACCAGGTTAGCTTGCTAGTGGATGAAAGAATACAGCCAAGTTTCTATAGTCCTCCTGCGTGAGCCTGACCACACATCCCCTGAACTGAACCAGCGTTTATTAGTGAGATTCGATGGCTATTTACCCTCATCATGGGACAATGGCCATCACAGGTTCTGAACACACTGGTAGTGTGGACTCAGCCCCTACAGCAAGCCCAATCAGTTAACAAGAGCTTCGGAGCAATCAAGTTAATAAGGTTTTGCATTCAGCATGCAGGTTTCAGTATTTTGGTGTATCTTCACTAAGTTTTAGACTAATCACATGGGGAAGGTATCTGAAGAGCCAGTCTGCTCAAATAGAAAATAAATATTGAGAGCAACTATTTTATTTAAAGTACAGTTAGAATTTCAATGGCACATAGTAAGGTGAAGGCTAAATACAGAAACAAAACTCTTCTCCTTGTCACTCCCCTTTTCAGTGACGAAGCAGTCGCTGGAAACCAACCGTTTCTTTAGGAATCATTAACGTGCGTGATACTTCATGGTAGACAAGATGTTTAAAATGTTAGGTCACTGGATTGTTTCTGTTCTCTTTTCCAGTGATACATTATGGGGGAATTTTCTAATTCTTGGGGGGTTGTTAAGTAACACAATTCTTGACACCGTTTCATACCGGAGAGCTTCAGAAGCAAGTTATATGTGATACCAGACTGGTTCAAGTCAACAGTACCAATGAGCAGATGACTTGAGAGTTAGTGGTTGTCTGAATGAGAATGGCCCCCAGAGGGTCATATGTAGAGTGCTTGGTTCAGTTGGTAGAACTGTTTGGGAAGGACTAGGAGGTGTGTCACTGGGGATGGGCTTTGAGATTTCAAAAGCCTCTGCCATTGCAGTCCACTCCCCACACCACCCCCCACACCTCGTCACATGCTTGCTACTTCTCTAGCACCATGCATGCCTGCCTGCCCGCTGCCATGCTTCCCACCACGATGATCGTGGACTCTAACCCTCTGGAACCGTGGGTCCCTGAATTAAATGTTTTCTTGTATAAGTTGCCTTGGTTATGGGGTTGCTTTTCAGCAACAGAAAGCTAACTGAGACAGCCTAGTGATGAAAGTGGATTTGAGAGAGTAATCAGCTAAACACCGGTAGCACCAAGTTATAAAAATGAAGGCCCAATAAGTTACATGGACATACTTGTAACAGCCATTTCCCTAGCAACAAGATTTTGATCTGTACAGGAAATTGAGAAATAGATAAACATATGTATGTGCAAGAAAGGAAAGAGAGGGATAATGAGTGAAAGGAGACTGGATTAGAATACGTAGATTTATCAGAATATAGACCTCTCTACAGTTTGCTTTCATCATATACATTCAAAGACTAGATTCCATCAGTGAACACAGCCAAACAGCAGAGTCATTTTGTGTTAAAATTACTTTTATTCAGGATGAAAAATACAATATGTAACCAGATTAGATGACAGTCTGTGATTAGTTCTTTACCACATATTTCAAAAGAACAATACACTTATTTCTCATTGTGGTTACTGCGATATATTTCCTCTTATTATTCAGAAGCTTACAATGTAGTGTTTTGTGTAGCTTTTTCTGTAATAGCAGATAGAGTTCATTTTGCATACAAATACAGGCAGGAAAACAAAACAAAAAAAAAGAGTACACGACTTGTCAAAGTAAGAACAAGGAAGACACCAAATCTACAACCCGGGCTTCTGAGTTCAGGGAGTTTTCTGTTGACGTTGTTTAAATAGGTGCTTTCTTGGGTATGAAATGGCCTGAATAAAGCACTAGGCTTTGCACACTGCGGCACATAAAGCTATGTCCAACACGATGGAGGAAGGTGGTCCTGAGGTAGAAAGGTGATCATGGCTCTCCTCGTATATAAAACAATTTTCTTCTTCTCAAAATATCTATGCTGCAAATAGATACCCTTGCCCCCCAACCCACCCAACCAATCCTAAAAGAATAGCAACTGCTGACTTTCAGCCTCCTTCCAGGCAGATCCCAGCGAAAGAGAACCCAAAGTTAGCATGTCCTGATGTTTTAAAAGCACATATGTTTGAATCAAAACATATTACTTTTGCTTTTATTTTTGGTTTCTCTACAGTTGGTAATTAATTAAATGTTAAATTAAAAAAGAAAGAGAGAGAAAAAAAACAACCAAATATCTAGTTGAATGCACTCAGAAGTAGAGGCAGGGGTACAATCATCTAAGCATTGGTTTCATTCTGGAGAAGCAGTGGTATAGGCTTGGGATTGACATCCTTTCCAGATGTGCTACTGGTCACAGGAGGGGTCATGAGACATCTGTCCATTTGCCCCAGAGGTTCCCATGAGACAGGCACAAAGTGTCTGCTTTCATAAAGGAAACAACCAGGGCTTTCAAAACTTACAAGGGACTTGAAAATACAAAAACAACAATTAAATTCTATTTAAAGGGAACTGAAGACCATGATGTGATTTAGTCTCACAATGGGAAAAGGGAAAAAAGTCTACTGTGTATCTTATGATGAAAACCAAGGCGGAAGGTACGAGAGGTTGTACCAACTTTTGTTTCTGAGTCAAAATGAAAATATGCTTAAATGGCAACCTTTGGTAAAATGATCTTTGAAACTATTACAAGACAGTCTTCTTTATCAGAAAGACTGCAAGATGAAATAAATAAAGACATCAAGATCTACTTACAAGAAAGGAATAAAAAGCAGGAAGAAAAATACCCCAGCAGCCTTATCAATTAGTCCACAGGATTCTTAATGGAGTCAGCCAATGGTTACTAGAGGGCTAAGTGGGTGATGTCAACTAAAGTTAAATAGCATTTCCAGAACTGCTGCTTACTCCACATACATAACATATTTGATTCAAATATATGAACTTATTAATTTGGCCAAATCATAGAAACAAATACACAGAATCTATTTGGTCGTGTGGCTGATGAGTTATAAATAACCAAAAATATAACGGTAAAATAGTCAAATAAGAAATGAAGTTATTGTACAAGGTTAATATGAACAGCAGAAGGAATGTAATAATGCAAAGTGGTCTAGTTCTTATGCAATTTTTCTCTTGGTTATTAAAAAGACAGTTTCATTAGAAAGCCCCCACCCGCTTTCCCACGGCTGTATATATTATACAAATCAGTGACAAATGCATTACCACCTCCCAAATACTTCTGTGTTCATTAATTTACAGTTGCATAGAAAGGGGAGAAGAAAACAATAATATATGTTATTATAAAAACAAAATATCCTTTTCTCTTTGGATAATCAGTGTTTTACTCCCTCAGTAGAACACACAGTCAACGCTCAACAGCATGTGTCATGGAGCCACGGAGCTTCAGGTTGAATGGGACTTGGAATTGGCATTTGCAGAAGAGGGCAATACTGAAGGTCGAGAAGTGTTGGTTGGCTAGATGAATGCTTCACTTTGCCTGTGGCAAGGGAAAACACCAAGGTCAGAACAGCATTTGCAAAAGGCTGTCTGGGTAATAAAGACTTGTCAAGTCTTCAAGGGAAAATAGGGCTTCTTTCAGAACTAACCCAACTTTATAAGGCTGTGTTCAAAGGGGACCCCTACTGCCCATCTGACTTCTGTTCCCTAGGATGAGGACTTTTCCTTCCACCCTGAAGTCACATGGTCAGTTTTTCATTAGAGTAGTCAACAAAAACATAAAGTGGGGGAGGGTGTCCAGATGGCTTTTATCTTGCCCAGGCTAGAAAACAAGGCTGGTAAAAATTGAGAGGTCTTGGCTTCTTCTTGGGGAAGGTAGCAATGATGTATGTGTTAAGACTACCAAGACTGCACCTCAGTCTTCCTGGGGAACTAGGAGAGGACTCCTAGAGAGGGACACTTTGATAAAGCCAACCTCTCTGTCCTAGAGAGGAGGAGACTGGAATTACAATCCAAGATGTGCAGAAGAGTCCATTCAACAGAAAATGCTCGAAGATCTAAACCCAGGCCACACTGTGGAAATGACATCACAGTTTCCACAAGGAAGGCAAGCAACTGGTCTTTTAAAAGTATTGAAATTAGACACTTCTAACAAATTACTCCAAATGGAATAACCTAAAGGAAAGACATGCCTCGTGGAATCAAGTGGGCTCTTTTGGGACCCCTAGTAGAGATCCCCTGCCTACCCTGACTTCTCATTCTGTGGAAGACCTTGATGTGTAACTGATTCCCGGAATTGGAGGGAATTCATAAATTAGTTGCTGGCAAAGGTCCCCAAGGGGCTCTTTTACTCCCAGGTCTACTAAAAGTCAGCTGAGTCTTGTTTCAAGCCTATTCTCCATCGAACTTGCTTCTGCATTGTACATTTTGCTGGTCTGAAGGAGGAAAAACTCAGCCAATGTTAATGGCAGTCTCACTGGGCTTTAGGTTACTGGATACTGAGGTGAGCCCTTCCTGGTGAAATGGGTGTGAAAGCTATCCAGGCATATGTCCTCATTCCTTTCTAACATGGAGGTCACTGCAAATAGCTAATTCAAAGTATTCTGAGAACACAGAAGGCTAGAGATAAGTTCCACGGGGGAAGGGAAGGTGTTACTTATTATTTATATTGACAACTAAAGCTTTGGTGTTAATTTATTGTTGAAAAATGGATTAAAATTATTTTCATGCACTCTCTTACTCAGGATTTGGATGCATGTATTAAGTAGGTATGTAGCAGTTCTCTTTTTAGGCAGCAGAATTCTAAAAAGGTAGAATTTAATTCTAAAAAGATCTAAGTTTACAATCCTATGAATGAAAGTATAGTATAAGCATCCAAGTGAAAATGGATACCTTGGATGACTTTCCCAGGGTATGGAAAATTCCACAGGAAAAAGAACAGAAAGTAGATGATGGAAAGCAGAGAATAAGGAGACCTCTAGAAAGAGTTATATATTTACTGCACCCACCAGGTTGCTTTATAGTAGAGAACAATATAGCTCATCTACTCAATTTCTTCAAATCTAATACCAAAGTAGGTCTCCAAATTCACTCTATGCTTCAAGGCATGTGCCTTGTGCCATAACGTGTCTGAGGACTGACAAGAAGATTTCCTCTCCCTTCCTGACCTCCATCTCTACAGCCATGACCCCACCAAGGAGCCATCAGAACTGAACCCTTGGCCTTTCTCCCAGTTCTGCTACATGCCCCTGATTCTTGTTTACCCCTCCATCCCCTCTGCTCTGTACCATATAGAGATCTGCACATTCCTACATGTGTCTCCATGCCCTGCCCTCACTGGTTCTTCAGTCTGTCCTTCTGTGCTCTCTGGGTCACATGGCCCATCACCAAAGAAGCCCACACCCTCTACTCATCCCAGAACACTTCCTTCCCTCCTGGCTTGGATCAACATCCAGTTCTTCTTAAAGACACAGCCTCTGGATAGCCTGTAAGATCCCTATAACTCTTTCCTCCATGTTGTTCCACACCACTATGGGCCTCTTACCAGGCTGGACAGGGGCTTTCAGGGTTCACTTCATCCTCTTCTCCCTAAGATGCTTATTGGAGTTGCACATCATCAGAGTACAGTAACCCACTGTGCAGCCATCTACTGGCCCCTTAAGCCATACTCATTCATTTCTCAGGGAGCAAATATCTCAATGTCACCCAATTTGAGGCTGTTTGTAAAGCTTAAGGGTTTCAACACCCATAAGCATGATTCTGCCAAAACTCTGGTCTCTCTGCCAGGGACCCTACCCTCTACTCTCTTTAGCCATTCACACTAACATCCAATTCCAACCATTATCTTTACTTACGGCCCCTCTAATACTTCAGTTTCTACCATCACACCTTCTGGTAGCCATCTCTAACTTCAGCTTACTTCTGCTAGGATGGTAACTTCACCCATCCTCTGACAGCATAAGCTCTAGATCATTGCCTCTCCTTCTTCCATCTTTGCCCAGAACATGTCCTCACTTCCCTCACAATTGAACTCAAGACTCTGTTTCAATCCTTAAAATCACCTCTTTGCCTTTTCTCTTCAACAACTGTATTCAACTGGCTTAACACATTCAACTTTTCAAAATGGGTTAATGCAAAATGAGTCACCACTGCTGTTTCTGCTCATGAACTTCATTGTGGATAGAGGTCAACACAACCATAGGGATGGCTGGCATACAAAGTGGTGTTCCTTAAGAGCTATCTTAGTCACACTCTGTGTATGGGTGTGTCTGCTCTTCTGCACATGACCACATCTTCCCATCTCTCTCTACACCTCCAATTCACCTTCTGCTATCTCACTTCCCTTTATAATCCTTGCTTCCAAATTCCCAGGACAACAGAAGGTGTCAGAAGAAGATGCTACCTCTCCCTACTGCGTCACCAGTCGGCTTCACAGACACTTGTCTTCTAGCCAGGACCCCAGCTCTGCTTGCCAATAAGATGAAACAACGTTCATTGTTTTAAAAAGACTAATAAATTCATGGAAGAAAATGTTCTTCAAAGATTTGCTGTGGCCCTGTGGTATATTGTAACTAATAGTTCCTCCTAAGAAATCAAACAAAACTGATAGGTAGTCGGCTACAGCTTCTAGAAGTGCTCAATAAATACTTTTAATGAAAAAAAAAATGCAATGAAAAAAAAATGCAACTTCCCCTTCACTGAAGTACTGATCTCCGTATTATCCTTATTAGTACCAGACATATTTTAAAGTCAGAGTTCTGGGACAGGGACCCTAAATAGACATGTGAGATGAAAGGTCAGTCAAATCTACACAGAGTGACTTTATATAGTAGGTAGCATGGAATGACAGCAGAGATCCAGCGTCTTACTTTGGGTACCTGGCAGAATCTGGCTTGGGAACCCCACTTCCCTGTCTGACATCTTCAGAGCAACAATCTGTTGTATAGAATCAGGTAACACTTAAACATCAAGTAGATTTACTCATTTATACGGAGAATGAAGCAGGACTAAATCAATAGTAGCGAATGTGCTTGCTCCAGGTCGGAATCAAGACAGTAGAGTCAATCGGGCCATTAGCTCTTACCTGTGGCCTGCTGGGGACATTTGCTGAAAAAGAAAATAGAAGAAATCAATTGAGGGCTTTACTATTGCTTTGTGGCTTCCCTCCTCATGCATGCAAATGTGCTGAGTGCTCCTCAGAGGTAGAGAGCAGCTCTGTCCTCACAGGAGTGCTAGCGAGAAGTAGGAGCCAGCCTCCCCAACCAACCCTCTGGCCAAATGCTCTAATCAAAGCTAGTTTCCTCTGTAAGTGTCTCATAGTCCATGAGATTTAAAATGCAAACATTCTACCAAAAAATATACAAAACACATGCTAACTCTCCAAACACATATGCACTAAAACATTCAGGAAGCTCTTAGTTTTGTAAAAAAAAAAAAAAAAATCTTAAAGGGGGGTAGATGGGAGTCAGGGGGGAGGGAACAAGAGGGGAGGAGGGAGGGGAAACTGTGGTTGGTATGCAAAATAAAGAAAAAATGTTAATAAAAAATAAAAGAGAAATACTGAAGAAAAAAACTTCATTTTAAAACTGTGCCATGTACTTTTTGGCTTATGTATAATAAGTACAGAGGAGATCCTATATATTGTATTGAATATACAGCCCAATTCTGGCCAAAAGGGTCCTTCGAGGCGATCTGTATTTTCTGTCAACCGTGGCTCACTCTTGCCTGGAAGTCGTGGGAAGACGGTGGTTATACGTTTGCCGTCAATGAAAAAAGGGCTAATCTGTTCTTCAGCCGTCTTCTGGATTGGGATCAATAAGAACGCCTTCCATGAGGTTCAGTTAAGAGCACAGAAGTTACATTGGGGTACCTAATTACCCTTCAGTGTCTTCCTAATGGAGCCCACCCCAGAAAAGCTGATGTTGTGGGCTTAATGAGAGCTGGCACTTCTGAGTATCTTCTAGCTCTCTGTGTCTTATCTTTCACTGAGATCATCCTCATGTCCCTCGTTCTTGTGATATCCATTAAAAGAAATTCAGACAAGATTACACAGAGCGTAGCCTAGCACACAGAGCTGATTACAGAGCAGGACAGAGCCCCTCTGAAGGAGAACAGTAATGACCAAAGAGACCACTGTCCACATCTACATTTTAGACAGTTCTTCCAGTAGTTCACAACCTTCCTAATGCTGTGACTCTTTAATATAATTCCTCATGTGGTGACCCCCAACCATAAAATTACTTTCGTTGCTACTTCATAACTGTAATTTTGCTACTGTTATGAATTACAATGCCAACATCTGATATGTAGGACATAAGATATGCGACCCCCAAAGGGGTCTCAGCTCACAGGTTGAGAACTGCTGCTTTATACTATTTTCAAAGATCCCAGGGCTGGAGAGATGCTTGGCTCAGCAGTCAAGAGCACTGGCTGCTAGCAGCCATATTGCAACCCACGGCAGTCTATGTCTCCAGTTCTGAGGATGTGACTCCTTTTAGCCTTCATTGGCACTACATATACATGGTACAGACATACAAGCAAGCTAAACACCCTTGCACATAAAATAAGAACAAATAAATCCTTTAGAAAAAAATCTCAGAATAAGTAGCTCTTCCTGAGGAAATCTGGGTGACTGTCCTGTACAAGAGGAAGAAGTGGTATATTGTTGTCCTTAATGCCCACACAGTAACCTTAGAAAGTGTAGGATTCGTACAGCCTTCTGGGTAGGATGTTTACCTCCTTCCTATGCCAGAGACATGACTCAGGACCCGTTTTTCTTTCCTGAACAGTAACTAAAGTCTTGCTATTCACAGTTGCATTTTACAGGCCATTGACTGTGTCCTCTAAGCTTGCCAATATCTGACGCTTTCACGGCAGAATCAGACACAGCATAGGGAAAAAGAAAGGAGGAGATTTGCTCTCTGATGATGGCAGTATCTATTCTTGGCCAAATGGGGAATGTCTCTAATCATGTCGCATGTTTTCCTTCTCTCATTTTCCTGTTTTTGTTTGTTTTTGTTTTTGTTTTGAGGAAGAAAAGACATCAGTGGCCCACGCTAGGTCATTGTGAGGAAAAAAGAGAAGGTGAGGGGGCACCTCCCTATGATGGCAGGACGGAAAATGTGAACCCTACCTAGGATTTGGGAGAAGAACTAGGCTAAAACAAGCCCAGTCCTAAAGGTATGTTCCATCAGAGAAAAAAAAAAGAGTGAACCTGTATAAGCATGTGAGTATAGCCCAGGGTAGCTGAATTGAATTGCTAGTAAGGACAGGTTACATATACATTCCATCTGAAAGACAGTTATGCTTGTCTCTTAAAAAATGAATATATAATAGTCAAACCCTTGACAGAAGTCTAATCCATTTTGCCTTCCTATCTCTCTTAATCAAATAAAAGGCTGTAGGAGATCCCCTAAACAAACTGTGTGTGTGTGTGTGTGTGTGTGTGTGTGTATATATATACATATATGTATATATATATATTAAAGAAAATTAGGAAATCATCGCACTTTTGTAAGTTTTGAGTTTTTGATAGATGTCATTCAAGCTTGACACAATGCAGGCAGGTCACAGGGGAAAGATGCCTGTAGGTTAATAATAATTCTAAAAGCATTGGTTCCAGCAGCAAAAAATTACTCAACTCACTACAAATATTCCATACATTTAAACAACATAAGAAAACTACATTATGCTAAGAAAGAAATGATTATAGTCTTCAGTAGAATTTTTACTATGTGATTGGCTAATTGTCAGCACAAATTAAATTCCATTCACTAATTCTTAGTCAGGATGAGATGGTGATGCCTGCCTTGTTGCTCTGAGATGCAATGCCATTTTAAAAGACCACAATTCAAAGATGCCCTCAGGGCCAACTGTGACATTAATTTAAAATGCAAGAATTTTAAAGTCTTACACACAACACCATGCAGACATGGTTTTAAAAAATCTGCTAAAGTCGGCAATTCATGCAATTAGGATTTATGAATACAGACTCTCATTCTAATTCCCAAATTGCCACAAGTGGAAATTCATTTGTAGCCATGCAAATTTTTTAATCCACAAAGGATCAAAAGTCAAGATTAACATGCAGATCACACACTGGCTACAAGCAAATTGAAAGTTCTCCTTAGTTACAAAAACTCAGGAGATCATTTTGGCATTGAGAGGGTGCCAATCCTATTTATTTAGATAAACTTCCAAAGGTGGTCAATAAGCTTTGGGAATTGTAGAGCCTTAATAAAATATTTGCTAACTGAGCAATTTCAAAGGAGCATTAAAACTAATGAATCCTGCAAAACCTTTTTAAGTGCTACTGGGAAATTTTCAGTCATTAAACCTCTCCAGCTAGAAACATTATTATCCCAGTAAACCACTGACTACATGGTCTGGAAGCATGTATTAGGTACCAGGTCTATACCATGCACTAATTGATTCTGTACCGATTTGAAATGATTTAATAATTTTAGGCAGAATTCCGAGATATGCATCAATTTTATAAATGAAACAATGAAGTCCTTTTTCAAAAAATGGAAAACATTCCCTATCTTGGAGATTTTTTATGTCATCCAAAAAAGATGAATATAATTAATGAAAAAGAGCAAACAATGCCATTTTCAGAAGTAAAACAAATAGCATGTAAATTCCACAGGATTCTAAAATATACCACGTACCATTTCTTACATAAGAGGTAGTTGAATTCTTCATAATAACACACATGACTAAAGTGCTCATCCACAGAAAATTTCAACATTATAAACACTGTTGGATGTACAGACTTAAGGAGAATACCAACAGTTTCCTCTTAAAGAATTGTAAGCCTCTATAAATCACCCTGTGAACAATGAGGATGATGTCACAAGCAGATGATTTCATAGGTAAAGAGATCCCAAGACAGGGGAAGGGTTTATCATCTGCAGTGTGGTCTCCATAGAGACTAAACCTCATCTCAGGAACCAATCACTGTGAACATCTCATCTTGTCCCCAAACAATGGGAATTATATATTTGCATCAGGGGTCAGGGCATGAGGCAGCAATATTTACCTCTGAAGACTCAATGTTATTCTATAGTTATAATATTTTATTTTTCATTGTAGTCTGTCTTAAGCAAGGCATAGATGAACATTTTTTAAATCAAATATACAGATTAGAATATGCTTTGGGAAAGATTTAGAAGTGCTTTAGAAAAAGAGACTTGAAAAATAAAAATCCTGAACTTGTGGCACAACGTTTTCAATACAGAAATTATACATTTTGCATTTATTACAAAGCATAGATTTAAGCATATTTCACACTCTGACTTCACTGCCAACAGATTTTTAGATTGAAAAGGTCCAGCATGACATTTAAATAAAAACTTCTAAACAGAATTCAATTTACAGAAGTTGTTTTTAAATGATGAATGCATTTAGGTGGAAGCAGAGTGAAAAAGTAATCATTTTCAGAAATTTTAATTTTGAAACTCTAACTCATAAAAAATGATAGTTTTTTTCTAGCCATTGAATGATACATAAGTCAGAACAAAAACCTCTCAAATGAAATTCAACCTTGAACTACAATTAATGTAACAAATTTAACATGTTCATCTATAGTACCAACAACTGATATTTTTTTTCTCACTTAGGATGGAATTTCCTATGGAGCTGAAATAAACAGTAAAATGAAAGCCTGGGATTTATACAAAATCTTAGTTTACTGACTGGCTGATTTTAACATTAGTTTGAGAGGATTCACCCCTGAATTATAAATGACACATTAATGATATTTAAAAGTATTTGAAACATTAAAGTGGTGTGGCTATGGACACAAGCAGATCATTGCTGAACTGATCGACCACGGAGGTCTCTAAAGTGATAGCCCAGCAGAGTCTGCAAGGTGGTAAGAGGCCAGAGAGAAACCACTGAAAAAACTCAATGGATTAAAATCATTATGTAATTTCCCCTGGGATTTGGAGTGCTCTCATTGGGTGACTTTCTGGTTCTTGGCTGTTCATATGGAGAATACAGACTCAATCTGTGACCCTGTGAATTGTTTGGCTTTTATGTGACGATTATTTTATTTCCTTAAAAAAAAAAATCACCCTTCCAAAGGGGAGGGGAAGCCAGAAATAATTTCTTTCTGAGCCTGACTATGAAGACATCTGACGGTTATGTCTCAGGGAAGTTAGGGAGTTACCTGAGAAAGGCTATTTTCATCCTACTTTGGCACGCCACTCAACGTTCTTCTTTGAAGTTACACAAGTTTCTTATAGCCTGCACTTACGGGAAGTTCTGTCCTAAAAGCAGGCATTGTTCTATTGGCCTTCATTTAGTCACTTACAGGCCATGTGGGAAAATCTCCAAGAGCGAGATCATACTCTCATTGCACCTCATGATCTGTCTGGCGTCTCTGTGGGGCTCCGTTGTCTTTGTCAACGTAGATGCCTGTATCATTTCAGAACAGCCTGCCATCTTGCTCCTACCACTGGCTTTTGTTATCATACCAGAGAAGACAGAGGGTTACATGCAGAGAAAGAGAAAGGTCACAGGACAGACACCCTGCGGCGGTGGTGGTGTCACAATCATTCCTACTCACGGCTGCAAGAGGGAAACGTGCTGTTGATCTGCTCCATCACCTCTGTGAGGTCCGTGCTGGTGTCATGAGGCGGGGCCAGCAGGTCCTCAGAGGCTGTGACAGAAGATAGAAAGAGCAGGGAGCTTGAAATTTATTGTGCATCCTTCTACCAAAGAACCCCGTGGAGGTAAAAAAATACTGCAACCAGCCCTCAAAATATTAATGGGATATGAATTCTCATTGAAAAGAACAATTTTAGAGGGAATTAGGAGAGACACCTGCATTATTTGACACGTGTAATATAACACATATACACACATAGTATAGAGAGGCGACACACAGGGGACTGTACCCAGGTCTTTGTAAAAGCTAGGAGGTACTCTACCATCGAGGTGTATCCTCAGCCCCAGCAATAGACTTTTATATAGTTAAAAATGTATTCCATGTGTGTGTGGACAGATTTATATACCGAGAGAAAGTATAAAACTGCAAAATAAGGAACAGTGGATTTGATGCCAATGTGTGAGTTGAAAATCCATTACTTTGCACATAAAAATATTCTACCAATTTCTTTCTTCTTTCATTTTTATTTTGGAGCCTTAATCACAGGCTATTTTATCTTGATGTAAAAGATATCTATGTTCTATAGTTCTTTGTGCTTTGATATGTATTTTATTCTAGGACTGAAACCACAATAGTGTTTTTAACACCATAATTGTCAGGGAGAGGTGCCCGCTGTGGCTGATGGTGCTGGTGGCACTTCTGCCTTAGCGGGCGAGCAGAACCAGGTCCACTGAGACGGGGAGGGGTAAAGCAGAGAAAACCATGTTTGGTGATGTTCTTCAGCACTAGGTTTGGAATGTGCACAGATTGTAGAGAAATAATATATTGTAAATGATCGTTCCCGGGGGCTGAAGAGATGGCTCAGTCGGGAAGACTGCTTGTCGCATGGGCATGAAGACCTGAGTTTGGATGCCAGAGTCCACCTCAAAAGCTGGCTGTGATCATGTGTGCTTGTAACCCCTAGTGATGAGGGGGTGAGGTGAGCTGAGACAGAGAGATTGCTGGGGCTTGCTGGTCACCCTAGCTCCAGGTTTAGTGAGAGACCCTATCTCAAAGAATAAAGTAGACACTGAGAGCTGGACACTGATGTCCTCCTCTGGCCTCTGGGAGCACCTTCACACATACATGTACATATAGTACACACACACACACACACACACACACACACACACACACACACCACAGACTACTCTCAAAGCAGAAAACATTAATTTCTTGCTTATTTCAAATGAAAAGAGCACTTTTCATCATTCACCAAAATTAAATCCACTCCCACACATTTTACAAACAAGCACATCGTAACTAAAGTGTTTTTTGATATTATTCAAATGGCTCTGCATTCACTGCAGACTAGAGAGAAGAATGTTTTATGCTTAAAGCACCCAGACGTAAGAACGCTGACAAACTGAAAAACAAAGAGATAGCTGAATCCCAAGCAGACCGTGTGCAGTGGCTTTGCTTCAGAGGCACCCACCTGCCTGGTGGAACTGTGGGCCTGGGTCGGGGTCCAGGGAGTAGCTCATTGCAGAATGCTGCGGCGAAGCCCAGGGGGAAACACCGTTGATGCGGGAGTCAGAGTCAGGCTGAAACCACATGGGAAGTTAGAGGAAGAAAGATTCACGGAACCCAGGAGGAATGGGGCTTCCTCCCCCGCCCCCACCAGGTGCAGAAGAGCCTAAACAAGCGCTTGTCTTTGGGTGCCTTCAGATACATTTCAGCACTGGCTGCGTGGGAGCATTACCACACGCTCTTTCCACCATCTTTGTTCTCTGAAGGACTCACTGGGTTAAGCTGCAGGATTTATTTCTATCTTTCAAATTTTGCATTATTTTTACATCAACCTAGTGAACTTAGAAGTGGGTCGGGTTTATCTTTTCGGAAACTAGCATTGGGATTCTAAAATGGCAAACGTTCTAACTTTCAAAATTGCTCCCTTTCCGAGGTGATGTCGAGAGAGTATTTATCGGAGTGGTTTTGTATTCAGCAGGTTGAAACCGGATTCCGGCTGTGCTGCTCAGGAGCGGTATAGTTCGAGGCAAACCACAGAACCTTCTGTGTCACAGGTTTTGTGTGTATGAACTGTTTTAGTGTTAACCTGGTGTGCACTCAAGAGTCAAGAGGAAGCTGTGCTAAAAGCTTTACCAACCGGCCAAAGCCATGTCATAGAATTTTGTCAGGAGAATGATGAATGAGTCTTTCTAAAGCCATTTTCACAGCCTGATGCAGGGCAAACCCTTCATAATAGCTGCTGTGCATATCTTTGAACTGGTGATGGGTGTACTGGTAAGTACATGGTCAAAATAGAAAGTAGAATCTAGAGTATGGGGATGTAGAAGTTACTTTTTAATGCAGATTCTCCATTAAATCTCTATTAGTTGAAGTCTGGTAGTTTCCCCTGTTCATATTGAGTTAAATTTCCCATCTACTTCTGGCACTTATGCTAAATCGTTACAAAGAGATAAGAGCATCACAGACTGGGGTAGTCTGAGCCACTTGGATATCAGCTAGTTCCAAAAGCATTACTGTAAGTCTGGAAGCACGTGAGCCATTAGGCACTGGTTCTTATAGTGTGGAGGGAGTGGGGTGAGCTTAGAATGAGCCCAGGAGCCTTTTCTTGCTTCCTAAGAGCATCATCAAGCTGCAGCTGAGCAAAGGCTGCAAGCAAGCTTCTGGGATGGTTCCCGGTGGACACTAAGGTGTGTACATTAACATTTGATGCTCTAAGCCAGTGGTTCTCAACCTTCCTAATGCTACAACCCTTTAATACAGTTCCTCAGGTCATGCTGACCCCAAACCCTAAAATTATTTTTGCTGCTACTTCATAACTGTAATTTTGCTACTGTTATGAATCATAATGTAAATATTTGATATAGAGGATATCTTATATGCAATTCCTATGAAAGGATCACTCGAACCCCGCCCCCCCCACACATACACAAAGGGGTCATGACTCACAGGTTGAGAACCACTACTCTAAGAGCTCACCAAGGAAACTTATCCTTCCTTTATTTAGGCACTATTCAGGAAGTTCAAATTCACTCTACAAGCAACATGTCCTCCCTGCCTCCAGTGTATGTGATATTGAGGTTAGGATCAAGCAGACAATCTGAGGTCTTAACAGAAAGCCAAGTCTAGATTCACTTAGGAAACCACTATTTTCTAAATATACAGAATTTCCAGGCTTTTAGGTAAATGACTTTCACAGCCGTGTCAATGAAACTCTACAATGACGGGCAGAGAGAAAAGCAAACAGCCAAAGGAAGGAGAGAGGTCTACCGCTCACAATGCAGGTAATGCACAAATTATAAAGCTTTCAAGAATCCTGACAGGATAAAAAGACCCTGGCGGCAGCTGTGTCAAGATGGCTTTCTCAAACATAAGCCAATCCCCTGGAGAAAAGTTGGTTTTTCTTTGATGCAATACATCATTGGTGGGAAAAAAGGCATCTCTGTTAGGATGTCACTGGATGCCACATCACACAGGCTGGAGAAAAAGGTAACTGTGACACGATGCTGGAGCCCGTCAGGAATCCTTTGCGGGGATTCGGCCCTACAGGCGTCTACGGCAGAACCTTCCTCATTGCTAGTTCTGTGAGCTGACTCTCCTCCTCACGTTAAGTCAGTCAAGCCATGGACCACGCCATGTCTTCTCTATGCTGTCTTCTCTCACACGACTGCCTGGAGCAGACAGGCAGACGCCGCACCCTACCTTTCTTTTGTAAACCAAAGAACAGCGGTTTTTCACAATTGTAAGTTATTAGTCAGTGCTGAACTGTAAAAGGAGTGTATCCGCTTCTGATCAATATTAAGAAATAAAAGCAAGAGAAAAGGAAGGGGAGGGAGAGGGGAGAGGGGGAAGGGAAAAGCAGGGAAAGGGAAAAGGGAAGGAGAGAAGGCAAAATAGGGAACACAGGGTAAGAGGTGCCATCTCTGTTAAAGGCGTGCATTATTTTGCATTCATCATAAACACGTTTTCCTCTCAACATAAATTGTGCTTCTTATTGTCAAGAAAATTTGCAAGCCACTGCTATGGAACCCTCCCCCAGTGTGAGGAAACGACAATAGCAAATGCATAGCCATATGCTCCTTGGGTGATTTTTGAGGTATCTGCTCACTCCTGGTTCACTGGGAGAAAAGAGTTAGATGGAAGATTTTAGGTCATTTGCTGTCCCTAATCTCCATGGAAGCTTTCTGTATGCAGACTCCTGTGTACCACAGGATTTTTCTTTTAAATTAAAATATTCCAAGCTGAGATTTCAGCACAAAAGAAGAAGAAGAAGAAATTCTACAGTCAGATGGGGAAACACATGTTTGTATTGGTGAAGATTGCATTTGTACACATGAACGGGGATTTCTGAGCCAGGAAACACTGAATGAACTGTGGCAGTGAAGAATTGAAGGTGGATATCCTAACAGCTACCATGGCCAGACCCGGGCTTCTGGGAGGTGCCATGTAGAGGCACAGGACTCCACATCCCTACCTGCTCCAGAAGCTGTCTGAGGCGGTGCAGCTGAGACTCCAGCTGTTTATTGTGATCTTCCAAAATCTGCATCCTCGCTTCCAGCCGCCCTTTGTGCTGCCGGAGGAGTTTAGCCTCGGCAATAAGTTCCGAGTCCTCGGATGTGTGATGAGGCGACACGATGGACTCTGGAGGTGAGCCCACAGGGAGCCCCCTTCTCAAGTGCTGCTCCTTCAGCTGCTCATATTCCACCTGCAGATTCCTAATCCCAGAAAAGGAAAAACAAAACAAAACAACAGAATTACTATGAGGTCCAGCCTCTTCTCTCCCAAACTGTCTAGGAACTCCAAATTTAGCTTGTACTACTTAACTTCCTCCTATGGAGAAACATTTACTAACAGGAAGAGGGAGGAGGAGGAAGAAAATGGCTTTCAAGAGAGAGTGCTTCCAGGCTCCATCAACAAAACTCAGCTACAGCAGGCTCCACTCACACCCCAGCCAGCTAATATCCTCCCAAACCTCGACCTCATTGCGATGTCTTTGACACAGCTCTAAAAAGAGGGCAGGGAGAGGCTGCTGGCCTTCCCAGGAGGGAGAGAGCGGTGTATTTTCTTTGGCTGGGTCTAGCACACCTTTGTTCTTCCTCCAAGTCAGCAATGATCCGCTCCAGCTCCCCGCGCTCTTCCCTCTCCACGGACTTCAAGATCTGAGCTGGACTCTGTGGCTGGCTCACGGGAGACTCCCCGCCCAGTGTCTGGCAGTACTGCTGGATGAGGGCATGCTCGTCCTCCCTAGCGAGACAAAGAAGATAGACAGCGGCTCACGTCTGGGTGGTGAGGTCTCTGAGCACACAAGAGGTAACAACAGTGATGCTGGGACTGGTGGCTGGACCAGGCTGCGTTGAAACTCTGTGTCTCCATGACAGTCCTTTGAAAACTCAGGCTGGCTGGGCAGTGGTGGCGCACACATTTAATCCGGCACTCGGGAGGCAGAGGCAGGTGGATTTCTGTGACTTGAGGCCAGCCTGGTCTACAGAGCGAGCTCCAGGACAGGCTCCAAACTACACAGAAAAACCCTGTCTTGAAAAAACAAAACAACAACAACAACAAAAAAAAAAAACCCAAAAAAAAAAACAAAAAAAAAGAAAGAAAAGGAAAACTCAGGCTGAATATTCAGGGCTTGTGTATGATAAACTCAACATCTCAAAACATGAGTGTCACAATCTGTGATTCTCACAATCCCCAAAGACTCATTCCACTCTACAGAGAAAATAAAATAAGGCACAGAAGTTCCTCTAAATAAGAGTAATCAGTTTCTATAAATAGGCTTAACTGGATGTTTCCCACCTTATGGCCACAGGCTGCATGCAGCCCAGAATTAGCTTGGGATGTGGTCCAACATATTTGTAGATAACAACATAATGTTACAATGTCCAAAGGTTGGACATGCCTAGAAGCAGTTAATACAGTTAATATAAAAGTTTAAGATGTTATAGGCAAACATATCACTCGATGACTACCAAAACAGTAGATTAAAAGATCACTGAGCCAAGAACAACCGATCTTTAGATCTGGTTGTGACCAATTTTGCCATGTTTGATAATCCAAAGGATATTTACCTTACATTTTTATTTAACTAACAGCGTAGATGCAATTGTACATATTTATAAAAATAGCAATAGATATTTTTACCTGGTACAATCACAAGCAATTTTTAGGACCAATATTCTGCACTAAATCATTAATTGCATTTAATTCAGTGAGGTTCCTCATCTAATGATCTGTTACTGAAGTAGATACATCAGTAGTAGGGTAGACAGACGAAGGAGACAAAGCCAGTCCGCCGGGAATATCTTTTCTTCCTTTTCTAGGCAGATCTAGTTGGATGTCCTCAGGAAGGTGTGACTGCCACATCTCCTGGCTCATGAGATTACAGAGCCCTCTGGCACACTGGACCTGGCCAATTTCGAGAGTTTCTGACCAGCAGTGGAGATACAGGATAAGGCCTCAGGAAAAGAAGATGTACGTGATACGGCCACCAGAGTTTAAAATGGAACTGTCCTATGGCTGGACCTTCAGTGTAAGCTGTGTGGCCGCAGGGACCTCTCAGCATCCTTGTCTGCTGCCCTGGACCAGAGCACGTCCTAAAACAGCCAAGGAGAACCCGGCAGTCCTGGATCTTTCACTGTTTCACCTGGGCCTTGAGATTACTCTGCTCTCTGCTCTCGTACAGGTGAGTATCTCGTACCGGATACTGGGCAAGCACTCTGATTCTTGTGCGTGACACAAAATCCATCCTTGGCGTCTCACACCTTTGCTCTGACAATCAGGGGTCTGAAATTGCATCTATAATTTAGTGTGTTCTTGGAGAAGGTGTGCTCCGGCACAGAGATCAGAGACACAATGAAGCCAAAGAGAAAACTGGGTATTATGCTCGCCTAAGTACCAGAACAGAGCTCCAGAGACTCACTGATAACTTACTGGGCCTCCTTCCTGCACGTAGCTTCCCTTTCTCTTCTCCAACCCCCCAGAGAGAGACTGACTGTACACTCTCACTGTATACACCCATACATATTAATGTGTGTATACATACATGCATGTATTAAAAATAAAAGCCATAGACTTTGGCTAAGCTTAAGTGCCTAACTTGACCTCCCTCTTCCTATGAAATGCCTTTGACCAGGGGTGTTGACGGGCTATTTACAACACAGGTTGAGTGAACAAATAGAGCAGGTAGATGGCAAAGGGGTGGAGTTGGCTCTGGCATCATCTTTTCACTGTTAGTAGTAAAAGCGAGGTCTCTGGGGGAACAAAAGGAACCTTTATAAAATCTCCTGGAGAACAGAAAAACGGGTATACCCTCCCTGCAGAGTTGACAGAACTTCTAGGCTACCCACACAGAGAAATCAAACAGAAATCTGGCAGGGAGGGCCAGCCAGCTGACGCAGCAGGTAAAAGTGGTTGCTCTAAGCCAGATGACCTGAGTTTGATCTCCAGGACCCAGCAGGTGGAAGGAGAGAACTAACTCCCATAAGTTGTCCTCTGACTTTCATGGCGCGCGCGCGCGCACACACACACACACACACACACACACACACACACACACACACACACA